>ML843579.1:8531-28852 GCA_009831015.1 Picea engelmannii
GCATATTCATAAAGCGACCACTTTGGAGGCACCTTGCCTTTCAAGGTACAAGTTAATTTTGATATTCTTGTATTTGAAGGACAGATAGATGCCGAAGCCCTAGAAAAATGGTTAACTATGCTAGAAGGTTATTTCTCTGTTCACAATTTTTTCGACAAAGAAAAGATCACCTCCGCACTCCTTAAAGCTCCCCCTCATGTCAAACATTGGTGGAAAACTTACTGGGAGCAAATTCCACAGAGGATTCTAGAATATATGTGGTCGATCCCACTTGGGATTTTTTTGTGGATACGGTAAAGGAACAGTATTACCATGTTGGCAACTATGAGGACCAGTACATGAGATGGACCACATTGCGGTAAGAGAAGGGCCAAGCAGTTCCGGAGTTCACCAATACCTTCCATACCTTACGCACCAAGATGGGTATCAAAGACTTCGAGCGACATTTGGTTCTGAAATACCGTGGGGCTCTACACAGATACATCCATACTGAAATATATTTTCTGGACATCTCATCACTCAATGCTGCTTATCGATATGTTGTTAAAATTGTGCCGAAATTTAAGCACCAGAACAAACGGGAATTCGGGTATGCAAATCCACAACAACTAAAATATGACAATGACGACCCTAAAAAACAGTCTCCCGAAAACCAGTCCAAGACATAGGAAAAGAAGGGTCACGGGAAGACAGAGAAGGACACTGGAAAATGGTGTGATTTCCACAAAATCCCCTGGCACAACACTGATGAATGTCTCTCAAAACAGTCATTGGTGGTCGAGATCAAAGACAAGGAGCCAAACCCTGATTCTGAATCTGATTATGAAAATACTGGTAAAGGACAGATCATTGACGCAAGGCCCACTGCTATTGTCGCAACCGCAGCAATTCAACCAGAAGAACCAACAGATTCTGAAGAGGGGGAGTGCCTTTTTCATTCACAGATGTGGGTGAAGGGGACCCCGCTGCATTTTATTGTTGATAGCAGAAGCCAGAAAAACCTCATCTCAGCAGAGGTCATCAAATAGTTGGGATTGTCGACAACACCACACCCACAGCCATACAACATTTTGTGGCTTCGCAAAGGACGAGATCTCTGTGTCAGCCAACAATGTCGATTGTCATACGGCATCCAGCCCTTCAAGGACGAGGTATTATGTCATGTTGCCCCACTGGATGTCTGTGATGTTCTCTTGGGCCAGCCATATATGTGGAAGCGCCATGTTGTTTATGAGTCTCGACCCCAGAGTGTCATTGTTACTTTGGGGAGTCATCTCTATAGAATATTAGAGGTAGTTTCGACTATTGTTCCCCCTAAGAAGTGTCGCAAGGTAATATCTCATACTGCAAAATTTAGTTTCTTCACAATATGTTCAGAAGAAGAACAGAAGGACACTGCAACCACTACAACCTCGCCCCAAGCACCTTCTATCCAACAGAAGCAGGTTGGCAGGGTTGCAACAAAGCGTAAAGATTCCTTCTGCACACTATCCTCTCATGTATCTCAACTTGTTGAACAGCCCCAGCCTCAACAAGTTCGTGACAGACTTCCACAAACTCAGCAATGCGACATCTCCAGCAAGACAAGCAGCTCACCAAGATGAAGATTCAACAAACGCTTTTCCCTCTCCCATGGGAACTCAACGCAATGGATACCATTTCTTCCTAGGGAGGGAGGATTGATCCAGATGGATATCGGTGGCCACCCACCTTTTCCAACTGTCTCAAAACAGTTTACTGACAATTTTGGCAATTTACTATTTGTAGCAGTTTTAACTTTCAGGGCCATTTTGAGGGCCTAAATGAAGGTTTTTCGGGATCGAGCTCCTCAATGATAGTCAAAGGCATGATTGAGCCCCCAAAATGAATCTCCTCGACGATACCTTTCCAACGGGCTATCACACGCCTAAAACGGAGATCGTATGCAAACATTACGACCCCTTGAAGTTGATGTACTGACTTACCCAAACGGGGCCCACATGACTTTTGGCACTTCATCTCCTAGGGTAGGGTTTTTGGATGTCTAGGGTTTTTTGAATTCCTATTTATTGTAAAAAGGTATTCAGAGCCTCATTTTATTCATCTTCTTATGAATGTGAGTAGTCGTCACATCTCTTCTCAAAGATAAGCTGCCACCATTCTAGCGAGTCTTTCACTCTGTATTTTTACAGTCTCTGTACATTTGTTTTATTAATAGAAATCATGTATTACTGTATCTCTGTGTTTATGGTTACATCTCTGATATATTTCTGTTATATTATTGGATATACGCGATATCTCCATGCATTTATTTATTATATCTCCTCTCTCATTTCGTGCCAAAAATAATCCGGATCAGTGGTATCAGAGGAGGTTGCTCTTGATCTTTTTTTTTCAGTGCATGTTCCCGACAAGTTCCAAGTATAGCGAGTATAGCAAGTTGGGTCTTGAGCTTGTCTCTCTTGAAGACAATCGCTCTCGCACACCCAAGAAACCCTCAATGGCGGAAGAAAATAAAAACGACGGAGCAAACGATCCTATCAATCTATTGCTTGAGCAAGCTCTCACGTGACAGAGGGACGAAATGATGGAGAATTTTTCCCACATCCTTAAACACCTGCCGATAGCATCAGACGCATCTTCATCAAGTGGCCACTTTGGAGGCACCTCACCTTTCAAGTAACAAGTTAATTTTGATATTCCTGTATTTGAAGGACAGATAGATGCATAAGCCCTAGAAAATTGGTTAATTCTGCTAGAAGGTTATTTCTCTGTTCATAATTTTTCCGACAAAGAAAATATCACCTTCGCACTCCATAAATCTCTCCCTCATTAAGGTGGGAAACTTACTGAGAGCAATGTTCCACAGAGGAGTCTGGAATATATGGGGCCGATCCCACTTGGGATTTTTTGTTGATTGCAGTAAAAGAACAGTATTACCCTGTTGGTAACTATGAGGACCAATACATGAGATGGACCACATTGCCGCAAGAGAAGGGCCAAGAAGTTCCAGAGATCACCAATACCTTCCATACCTTGCGCACCAAGCTGGGTATTAAAGACTCCAAGAGACATTTGGTTCTGAAATACCTTGGGGCTCTACACAGATACATCCAGACTGAAATGGATTTTCTGGACATCTCATCACTCAATGATGCTTATCGATATGCTGTTAAAATTGAGAAGAAATTTAAGCACCAGAACAAATGGGAATTCAAGTATGCAAATCCGCAATAACCAAAGTATGACAAAGACAACCCTAACAAACAGTCTCCTGAAAACGAGTCCAAAACACAGGAAAAGAAGGGTCATGGGAAGACAAAGAAGGACACCGAAAAATAGTGTGATCTCCACAAAATCCCCTGGCACATCACCGATGAATGTCGCTCAAAATAGTCATTGGTGGCCGAGATCAAAGACAAGGAGCCAAACCCTGATTCGAAATCTAATTCTAAAAATACTGGTAAAGGACAGATCATTGACGCAAACCCCACTGCTATTTTCGCGACCGCAACAATTCAACCAGAAGAACCAACGGATCCTTAAGAGGGTGAGCACCTTTTTCATTCACAGATGTGGGTGAAGGGGACCCCACCGCATTTTATCGTTGGTAGCGGAAGCTAGAAAAACCTCATCTCAGCAGAGGTCGTCACACAACTGGGATTATCGACAACACCACACCCACAACCATACAACATTGGGTGGCTTCGCCAAGGATGAGATCTCCGTGTCAGCCAACAATGTCGATTGTCATACGGCATCCAGCCCTTCAAAGACGAGGTATTATGTGATGTTTCCCCACTGGATGTCTATGATGTTCTCTTGGGCCAACCATATATGTGGAAGCGCCATGTTGTTTATGAGTCTCGACCTCAGAGTGTCATTGTTACTTTGGGGGGTCATCTCTACTGAATACCAGAGGTAGTTACGTCTATTGTTCTGCCTAAAAAGTGTCGCAAGGTAGTATCTCATACTGCAAAATTTAGCTTCTTCACAATATGTTCAAAAGAAGAACAGAAGGACACTACAACCACTACAGCCTCGCCCCAAGCACCTTCTATCCAGCAGAAGCAGGACGGCAGGGCTGCAACAAAGCGCAAAGATTCCTTCTGCACATTGTCCTCTCATGTATCTCGACTTGTTGAACAACCTCAGACTCAACAAGTTCGTGATAGACTTCCACAAACTGAGCAACGCAACATCTTCAGCAAGACAAACAACTCACCAAGATGTAGATTCAAAAAACGCTTTCCCTCTCCTCCCGGAACTCAACGCAATGGAGACCATTTCTTCCTAAGGAGGGAGTATTGATCCAAATGGATATCGATGGCCACCCACCTTTTCCAACTGTCTCAAAATAGATTTCTGACAATTTTGGGAATTTACTATTTTTAGCAGTTTTAACTTTCATGGCCATTTTGAGGGCCTAAATGAAGGTTTTTTGGGATTGAGCTATTCAGAGATAGACAAAAGCATGATTGAACCCCCAAAATGAATCTCCTCGACGTTACCTTTCCAACGGGCTATCACATGCTTAAAACAGAGATCGTATGCAAACGTAACGACCCCGGGAAGTTGATGTACTAACTTACCCAAATGGGGCCCACATGACTTTTGGTGCTTCATATCCTAGGGTTAGGTTTTTGGATGTCTAGGGTTTTTGGCATTCTTGTTTATTGTAAAAATGCCTTCGGAGCCTCATTGTAGTCATCTTCTTGTGAATGCGAGTAGCCGTCACATCTCTTCTGAGAGATAAGTAGCCACCATTCTAGCGAGTCTTTCACTCTATATTTTTACAGTCTCTGTACATTTCTTTTATTAATAGAAATCATGTGTTACTGTATCTCTGTGTTTATGGTTGCATATCTGATATATTTCTGTTATATTATTGGATATACGTGATATCTCTGTGCATTTCTTTATTATATCTCTGCTCTCATTTTGTGCCGAAAATAATCTGGATCATTCTTGGACGTCGAAAATTCGTTTCTCGTTATAACAACCTTAAGACCCTTTTATTTTGGTTCCAAAAAGCTATTACAATAAGGTATTCCCCCAGATAATATGATCCAAATAATACTTTTAGTTTATTTAATTAAAATATGCTCAATAATAACTCAAAATTAAGAAAATCGTTGAAATGCCACAGAACCAAGAGCAAATTATGCGTAAATGATCATGATGATGAAATATGGTGAATGGACTAGTGTAGTCCCCATATAGCTCCTCCAAATTTCCCAAGCTCACTGTTATCATAATTTTACTCCTCTGGTCAAGCTGACATAAACTCATAAGGTCGCCTCTGACTACATGGCAGGGGAATCCAAAATGGAGACATTACATCTGTCTTACCAAGATCTAAGAAAATGGGTCAATGAACAGAACAACGTATCGGTCTTACCCATGATCGATAATTATTGATGGAGTGGAATAAAGCATCTTTGACTAGAAATCGATCTAGTTGCTTGTGGATACTTTCATCCCCTCTCTCGTTGTTATACCAAGTGGGTTTCAAAACCACAGGTTCCACATCAACTAAATTGCATGCTTCAAATTTCTATGTGAAGAAGTTTGATAGATTGTCCTTCTGACCCTAAAAACCATGTGTGTCCTTGGGGTTAAGTATCGAGTTAAGGTGTTGTCACCTGATCCTCGACTCCTCCATCTAGGCCAACTCCTAGCGAAGCCAAGGGGGGTACTCCCTAACAAAAAATACTAAGGCTTGAACTAATCTAAGTACAAGAAAAAAATCTAGGAGTTTATTGCAACAAAAGAAACTACAACAAAAGTAACTCTATACCAACATCATATATCATTCATTCACAAAATAATAGTTTATGGAGATAGATATTAAACTAAGGAAACAATTGCATAAAAATGTATTCAAAGGGTACATGTGCTTACAAGTAAAATAACCATAAACCAAATAGATACTTCAAGATAAAATAATGATTTGCAAAAGTGAATACTTGAAGCAAATGGCTTCTTAAATTATAGAGAATTAGACCAATGCCAAATAATGAGATCGCGTGTTATGTTGTTGAAAATGCAGAGTACCCTGAGGAGATTGCTTTTAGAGTTTGATTAATATGGATTTATTTTAGTGAAACTTGGTTGTAAGAAAGCAAATTTACACTAGATTTGGCCTCTCAAGAGACTAACCCTTTAGTATAGAAATTTGTTGAGAACTTATTGAAACCCAATGGTTTCATCAACAAGCTCACTACAGGTGTCGAAGGTCCAAAACAGAAGGGAACATGCTCGAGGTATTCCGTGAAACATCACACACTCCCTCAAGGGGTTTTTCTAAACCAAACAATAGTAACTTTCAAGATTGTCCTATAAAAACTACTCCACATTGACCAACCCAGTTCTGCGTGAATCTTACTTCCAAAAGATCAAGACTAAGCTCGCAATTATAAGGGTTAGAAACATACACCAGAACCTGAGGGAAAATTTTTATTTTAAAAGAAAAATAAAAGACTGAAAATAAATTACAGAAATGTAAATGTTTTCTAATTAAACCATTGTCCACACTGTCCAGCCCCTTTGCAGAGGAGCCGAGGGGACACGTTTATTTGCTCCAAATTGAAATGACAAAAAATAAAGGTTTTTTCTAATTACTAATGTCCTCAGTGACCAACCTCTCTGCAGAAGAGCTGAGGGGACTGGTTTATTTGCCAAAAAAAAAAAGGTTGCAGAAAGGGAAATCTAATCTAGCTATTAAGGGTTACTTTCCAAAATGAAATTTAATATATGTGATTGTTGTTGTTTTGTTTTAAGCTTATTTGATGTTCAAAAGCAAATGAAATGAAATACTAAAGCAAAATACAAAATCACGCCACAAGACACTACCCCCCTAGGGGGGGGAACATAAATGGGGCATTTTGTAGCCCACTCTTTTATTGCCTCAGTTAGAATGATATATTTTTAATGAGACTTGGATCCTTATAATGATGGATCAAAGAGGTTTACAAGTTTACAAAATGGTTTAGGAAGGTATAGGGTGCTTCTGGAAGTCCCAAATGCTCTAGATCCACCAAATTTTGGCAAAATCTCCCCTTGTTTATTCAATGACCTGCAAAAAAAAGCAAGACACTTCTGCCAAAAATGTTGCAAAACAACTTTAGAAAGTTCCTGCAAAAGATGGTTAAGATTGTACAAGAATCTATAAAAAAAAAAAAACTAGGTAAACCTACACTAAACTTAGACAAAAGAAGCCTAAATGAACAAGGAAAGAGAGCCTTTTATTGATGATATTGCTTGTTGTCCTAAAATAGTAAACAATATCAACAAAGATGCCCAAATTTAGAATTTAAACACTTTGAAATCAAACTACCTTTAGCCTTAAAAGAAAAAATTTAAAGATAGCCAAAAGATAGAAACTAGCAAGTTATATCAACTCTATGAATAGTACTTTTCAAAATGAGATCTAAACTACTTACTTTTAACATGCAAACAAAAAAATCTATAGATTTAACTTTGTAATAAGAACTTTACTTTGCATGTATTTAAAGTAACCCAAAAGTAGAAGATTTTAGAAATTGAGAAAGAGAAGAAGAGAAGTGCTTGAACTTCTTGAAATCTTGGGCAAACTGGAGTCTTGTTGATGGATCAAATAGGGACTATGTCTTTCATTAGATCTTGAAGGAAAAGGTAAGTGAAACCAAGCGCAACCTCCTCTTCAAGTGTGAGAACCTGCAATACTTAGAGACTTCTTGCCAACAAACTACTAGTAGAATGGTGCTACCTACATAAAGTGTTTCATAAAAACATAAACATTAACCAAAATGGATATGTCTTACAAAACATTCAAATGCAAATAAGCAATAATATCATTAAGCAACCTAGATTTTCTAATCTTATCCTACTTCGAGATAGCTCCACTTGAAAGCCCCTAACTAACAATTGAAACAAGAGCACAAAAGCAAAATTTACCTTGCAATTAGGCACTTGACATAGATAGACACAAGCATGTAGCCTCCAAAGCCTTTTATTCCAATTCAAAAATATGATACAATAGCAATGATACACAAGCAATTCTTCCCAATATCCAAACAACTTGCCAAAGGAGAGAATGATTTATTATATAGGAGGAGGGGCACACTTCCCAAGGAGGGAGGGCGCACCACTTGGAGAGAATGAGTTTGCCAAGTGTCAGAGGTGGGGCTGCCACCTATCTCCATCCTCAATCTTATTGACACATGGGAGAGATGAGTGGGCAAGAGCGACGCACCCTCTCTTGGAGATCTCCCAAATCTAAATATTACACTCTCCTAACTCACCCTCCAGATGCACTTATTTGCCAACACACTTTAGTTAACTCAAAGCAAGGGTGAATTGACTGGAAACAAACATGTCCCAGACATGTTTCCCAAAAAATAGCTTTGCTGGTTTTTCCTGATTTTTTATGTCTTTTTTTTTACTTTTGTGAGTGAAATTAACTTTTTGGTGATTAAAATCACTAATTTTACTCACAAAAGTGGGTGCTCTAAGTCCAAAAATAAGCACCCCCAAGGCATATAATGACTGCTAGTACTACTTTTTTAATACATAATCAAATTACAATTAAAATAACCCTTTTTATGGGAAATTTTTTATTAACTGAAAAACGTTTAAAAAACCTAAGGGGGACTTAGGACATTTCCATGAGACTCTAGGATAATTCTTAGCATGGTTATATACATAAGACTTTATACTTCAACACTCCCCAAGTCATATCCACTGGGACACTTACTCTAGCTTTGGAGTATATTGAGTGAAAAAACTCAAAAATTATAAATCGCTTAGAGAAACAAAATATAATTAACAAGTAAAAAAAACACTCTAGAGTAATGTACTAGTGTCTAAGTCTTAGGTGGCTAAGATTGTTACAAAAATCACATGCTCAAGTCATTTTATTACAATTCCCCGCGGGGTATGGAAATGTGGTAAAAAGTTGAAAAAGGGCCATGATGGCCGGTTGGACTTCTGAACTCTGAATTTTAAACAAATAGTTGTTCAATCTTTGGCGGCTCATCTTCAAGTCCATCCTAGTGCAACTTGGTGGATAACATTGGCTCCATATGAGAATGTGTTCTTTATCTTTGAGCAAAGGAGAGCATGTGAGAATCCAGAATATGTTTCCTACATCACAAACATCTCACCAAAAACAACATCAACAACACATGTATATGAAAACCAAGTATAAAATAAAGTTGCACAACTAATATACATTTATATACAAGATAAAATACAAAAGAAGAAAGTGAACATAAATTGCAAGGAAAAGAAAGAATATGAAAGTAAAATACAAAGGAAAGGATTAGATATACATTACAAAGGATGCCCCATGGCATCAGATGACATCACTGAAGAACAACTTGAGTAGTTTCTCGTTAACATGCAAGGTCAACTTCTCTCCATCCATTTGGCTGAGGCAAAAGGAGTTCAAACCAACCACATCCTGAATGATGCATTGTGTTGTCCACACACTGTCAAACTTCCCATGCTTCCCTGGCTTTTCTTTCATTTTATCCCATAATAAGACTGTGTCACCCTTCTGAAAGGCCCTTTGTTTGGAAGACTTGTCAAAAGTCTTCTTCACTTTTTCTTGATTTATGACACTTTTATCAAAAGCCTTTCTTTTGTTCTCATATAACTCTATCAAATGATCCCACATGTTCTGTAAAGCATCTTTATCTGTGTTGAATCCCCGAAGGAGCTAATAAGTTGGAAGCCTCAAATGCACTGGCAATGTGACATCTAAACCATAGACAAGATCAAATGGAGTTTTCCCTGTTGCACTTTTCTTTGTTATTCTATCAGCCCAAAGTGTAAATTTAAGCTTACTATCCCATGATTTCATATTATCCCCCATTGTATTTTTAATGATGGTCATAATATTTTTATTACTTGATTCTTCTAGGCCATTTCCTTGGGGATAATAGTTTGATTAATGGATAAGACAATGCCATATTTAAAACAGAATGAGGAAATTTATGTTGAACTGAAGGCTTTGGCATTATCAATTGTGATTTTGACAGGTACACCGAATCTAGTGAAAATCTTATCTTCAAGAAAGTCCATGACTACCTTATTGGTTGCCCACTTGGTGGGTATTGCCTCTATCGACTTAGTGAAATAATCGGTTGCAGTTAGCATCCAAGTGAAGCCATTACTTGAATTGGCTTTAAACTGATCAATAAAATCAAGCCCTCGCTGCTGAAAAAGGGCCTCAACTACTACTGGTTGTAATGGTAAAGATGCAAGCTTTTGTTTTCCTGTAAACATCTCACACTGCTAACAACTTCTAACCATTTTATGAACATCAGAAAATATTGTAGGCCAACAATATTATGCTCTAAGAATTTTGTGGGTTGTGGCTTTGGCCACATAATGTCCTCCACAAAATCCTAAATGAAACTTTGTTAAAATTTTCTTCGAGTCTGGCTCATCAACACATCTAAGTATTACCCCATCAGGGTTCCTCCACCCCAATCCATCTTGAATAAAACAATACCTAGATACTCTTAACCTTAATGTTCTTCTTTTATGACCAATTAAATGATTTGGGCAAGTAAGGTTATGGAGGAAGAAAACAATGTCTGAATACCACTAATTTTGTTCTAACCTTTGAAGCTCTATAGACGTGGTTGGCCCTAGCTGACTGCTCTAACATACTAAATCCAAAACCTGCTCATTTCCTTTTGTCAACATCTGTGTTAGACCTTGATATTTGACCAACTTTGTGGGTTTTATCTCTAAATCATACTCTTGAATTTTACAGACCCACTTTCCTCTTACTCCTGATAAATCTTGTTGGGATAGTATATCCTTTACTGCTGAGTGAGGAACATACCCCACAATCTTAGAATACCCAACATAAACTCTAAAATTCTCGAGAGATTTGAGTAAGGCATATGCTTTCTTCTCCATGATGGTACAATTCAATTTAGAACTATGCAATGCCTTACTCATGAATGCAATGGGTTTCTCTTGACCCTCATCGTTCTTTTGGAGCAACGCCCCTGCAATTGTATCTTTTGAAGCAAAGGAAAAAATCTGAAAATCCTTAGTACAGTCTGGACTAATTAACACATGAGATCTGTCAATTGAATCCTCAATATTGTTAAAAGCTTTCCTTCCTTCACCCATCCATTCAAATTTAACATCTTTCTTTAATAATCTAAGAATGGGTTTCATATTCTCAGATAAGTTTGGAATAAATATCTTGACAAAGTTAATTTAACCAAGGAAAAATTGTAGGGCTTTCTTAGTTTATGGCAATGGGATCATATGAATGGCTTCCACTCTTTCTTGATCTATCTTTACCCCATCTTTTGCAATGATGTGACCCAACAATTTTCCTTCATCAACACCCATTATTGAGTTAGTTGGATTTAATGAGATGTCATACTTCCAATATCTTTCAAAAACCTTTCTTAGATTACTAACATGTTGTAATGTATATTTTGAGAATACTGTCAAGTCATCCTAATAAATTTCAATGATTTTACCCATCAATTCCTTGAAGGCAAAATCCATTGCTCTTTGAAAAGTGGCACATGCATTTAATAAGCCAAAAGGCCCCAAGGTGTTGTGAAAGTAGTTTTATTTTGATGTTCCTTACTTACCAACACCTGATTATAACCTGAGAAACCATCTAACATGGACATAATCTTGATCATGTAACTCTTTGAAGCAAGGTTTCCATGTTAGCGAGAGGATAGTTGTCTTTGATGCATACCAAGTTCAAATTCCTGAAATCAATACACAACCTTATCCTTGTAAATATGTTGAACCTGCACAGAATAGATCTAGCTAAACAATAATACACACATTTGCAGAGAGAATTTGAGAAATAAGAAGAAGGAGAGAAAGAATGAAAGAATTCTCATTAACTGTTGTGAATAATGAATAATTTACAAATGATATACTCTGTATAACTCAATGAGTGTGCACTGGAGGAGAACGAATGTGCCATAGTGGTGGTCTAGAGTGATCTGGACACACACCAACAGTTATAGGAGTGAACTTCCACCTAGTCTAATCTCTCATGTAGTTACGGGAGTGAACTGTGGCATAGTTGAGTTAACTAGTCAACTAGTCTTCAGTTAATTGACTGAACAAAGAGTAGTGAGGAGTTAACTCAGGGAATCAAGGGTAATGCACCAATCTGGTGATGATACCAAGGCAAGGTTGAATTAGCATGGTGATTATCCCAATCTTTCATGGTGACAAAACCAATGTAGCATCTAAACTCAACTCAACTAGTCAAACTGAAGTGTCAACTAAAACAGAATATTCTCCAAGTGGAATATTCTCCCTTAAAATATAGGAGACTGGATAATGACTAATTATGACTAATAAACAAGTAAAAACCTTAGGGAAAAGAAATCTTAGGTGTGTGTTGAAGTAACTCCAACACCCCCCTTGAACATCACTATGGTGAAAATAAAGAATGGGTCCCGGTAACGAGGCCATGTTAGGTACCCAAATAAAAAAGATACACTGAAATAAAGTGAGGAAAGAGGGAAAACCTCATGGGAAACCCACCCCCCTCAAGGTACAATGTATGTAAAAAGAAGAACTACAGTTTCTAGGCAACTGTGTCCTTCACTCCAAGACGACTTCACAGAGAATGGAACTTCTGCTCAGTGAACGTCTTGGTGAAGATGATGTCGTTTGTTCTGTTGAAGGACAGAATTGTAAGTCGATGATCCCCTCGTGTAGTAAGTCCCAGATGTAGTGCATGTGAATCTTGATGTGCTTCAACCGCTGCCTCTGAACTGGATCTCTGCAGAACTTCAAAGTGCTCCGGTTGTCACACTAGATGACGATAGACCGATGAAATTGAATGCCCAACTCAGTGAGAAAATGTTGTAGCCACATAGCTTGAATGGTTATGTTAACTACCCCTATGTACTATACCTCGAATGAAGATAGAGAAATGGCATCTTGCTTCTTGCTCGACCAACAGATAGGCGTGGAACCAAGACTGAGTGAGTAACTAGACGTGGACTTGCGATCAGTGTTATCGCCAGCCCAGTCGGAATCAGTAAACCCCATGAGATATAATGTAGATTTTGTTGCATAATGAATCCCAAAGGTGATAGTGCCCTAAACGTATCGAAGGATACACTTTGCAGCTTTCCAATGTAGCTCATGCAACTCCTGCATGAACATGGAAATTGCACCAACTGCATATGAGAGGTCTGGTCTAGAGTGTGTGAGATACAACAAGCTCCCCACTAGTTGTCTATACAGTGTGTTGTCAACCAGTGGAGTCTCCTCGCCATCCTCAAGTTTGACTCCTGACAGGAAAGGAGTCAGAGCAAACTTGCAGTCTGTCATGTGAAATCTCTCAAGGAGATCTTGTGCATACTTGGCTTGAGACAGTTTGATGCCTGATGAATCCTGACTGATCTCGAGTCCAAGGAAGAAGTGTAGTGGACCCATGTTCGTCATCAAAAACCTGTCATGTAGAATCCTCTTGACTACAACAATCGTTGAAGTCAAGCACCTGCTGATCAACAAATCATCGACATACAGAACTAAAAGTAGAAGTGAATCAGTCATCCTGGGCATGTAGACATTCGAGTCTGATTTACAATGTACAAAGTTCTGTGACAACAGGTAGGAGTCCATCTTGGCATACCATGTCCTCAGAGCCTGCTTGAACCCATAAAGGGACTTCTTCAGTCGACAGACCAAAGATGAGTCCTGCATAAATCCCTGGGGCTGGTCCATGTAGATCTCCTTAGAGATATCACCATGAAGAAATGCATTCTTTACGTCCATCTGATGGACTTGCCATCCCTTGGATGCCACAATGGCAAGCGCCAATCGTATGGAATCCATCTTCACTACTAGAGTGAAGGTCTCATCATAGTCAATACCATGAACCTGTTGAAAGCCTTTGGCGACAATCCTGGCTTTATATCTGCTAATCTGTTCATCCGTTGCGCTCTTGGTCTTGTAGACCCATCTGCATCTGACAAGTTTCCTCCCAGAAGGAAGGAGAACTAGATCCCAAGTCTTGTTCTCGAGGAGAGATTTGTACTCCTCCTGCATGGAAGATTCCCAAAAGGGATTTCCAGCAGCCTCGCCATAAGACTATGGATATGAATACTAAACCAAGAAAAGATGCCTGGAGGGAAATGGTTCAGTGGCAGTGAGTGCAACAAGAGGCTCCTTGAAATCAGATCAAGTCCTCCTAGTATTAGTTGGATCACCAACGAGATGCCTTGCATCCTGAAGAGTAGTCTGTGCCCATTTGGGCCTCTGCTCTAGCTCTGCAACTGCATCTAGATGCTCTGACTTTGCATCCGACTGTGCTGACTCTAAATCTGAATCGTTTGAGTCCTCTGAATCATAACTCTCATTTGAATAAGAGTCAGCATGTGCATGCTCATCATCTCGGACAGGTGAAAGAATGAAGGTGTCTACATGCGACTATTGAGGTGCATGTGAAACACTTTCCTTGAATTGGACACTTCACTCAATGATGAGCCAGTCCAAGGAAAGATCAATAAGCCTATATCCCTTCACACTGTCAGGGTATCCATCAAAAATACACTCAATGCTCTGTGGATCAAGTGCCTTCCTCTTTTGAGAGGAATCCAAGCCCATGCACGTGAACTGAGAATGTGAAAGTGGGTCACTTCCATTTTGAGGCCACTTCAAGCCTCATAGGGTGTCTTATCCTTGACAAATCTATGGGGAGACCTGTTTTGGATGTATGTTGCACAATTAAGTTCTTCGGCCCATAGTCTCTGTGATAGAGACTTTACATGCAACATGCAAGATGCCATCTCCTTTAGAGATTTGTTTTTCCGCTCGGCAACTCTGTTTTATTATGGAGTATAGGGAACTGTGTGCTACAACTGGATCCTTCCCTCATGGAAAAGATCATGGATCTCATGATTTACATACTCTCCTCCATTATCAGTTTGGAGGACCCTGATCTTCTTTCCGAACTGTGTCTCAACCAGGGCTTTGAAATCTTTGAGGTGTTGAAAGACCTCGGATTTTTGCGGGGGAAAGTAGATCCATGTAAAACGTGAGAAATCATCAACAAAAAAGAGAACAAACCTCGCTTTTTTAATTGAGGGATGCAGAAAGGGACCCATAAGGTCACTGTGGATCAGATCTAAAGGTCTGGATGCTCTCTGAGACTTTCCCTTGTCGAACTTCTCTTGAGGGTGTTTACCGAGAACACATCCCTCAAAACACTCCCTTGGAGAAATGGATGTCTGGTAGACCATCAACCAATATTTGCTTGCTAAGATGTTGCATGTATTTGAAATTCAAATGTCCAAACCTTTCGTGCCATATCCTACTACTTTCATCAACATGAGTAAACAGTAAAGCAGAATCAGGTTCAATAAATTCAGAAAAAGTATACAATCTAGACTGATGATTTACCTCACTGGTAGCAAACCTGGAATTGGTTTGCATGTCGTAGATGTCCATGGAATTTGGTGTGAGTATGAATTTCTTTCTGATGCTGGAATTAGTCATTTGATACTTAGAGAGAAGGTTGACAGAAAGTTTGGGAACGTGCAACACATGCCCGAAGCTTCCGTTGGTGAGTTCAATCCTTCCTTTGTCAGTGACTTCGACAGAAGAGTTTTCCTCCATCAGAATAGGGGGACCTTTGCAATCATCCAAAGAAGAATATACTGCTTTTGAGGCAGCCATGTGATGTGATGCTCCTGAATCTATGACCCAAGCATCGTGAGAGGAGTTGATGGCAATCAAGGCATTGCTGGAATTGTCTTTCTTGGAATTCGGATCTTCTCACTTCTTCTTTTTGGCACCCTCGGGAATGCGATCTCCAAGGTTATTTTGTTGAAGTATTTGAGACATCAGATCTATTTATTTTTGCATGCATGTGAATTCTGAATGGAATCCTTTGTGACAGTACGTGCATTTCTCCCCTTTTCTTCCCTTTTCCCCTTTGGATTCGGAGGCATCGGTGAAGGGTTTTATGTAACCTTCCTTCTTCGGATGTGCACTAGCTTTTTGTTTATCTTTATCTTTAGATTTATGATATTTGTGGCTGCCATATTGCATAGTGAGTGCATGTGCCTTTGGGCCTTTGATTTTTCCCATGTTGATGAGCTTGGTTTGCTCTTGTGTCGGGGCTTCGATAAAATCTGCAAGAGAAGGCATCTTCCAGGTGGCTCCTCGGAAAAATATGACAGAATGGAATGTGGATACAAATACAAAGAATTCAGAACCAAGCTTGGAGAGAATGGTGAGAACCATTTGGTTCTCCTCCTTTGATTTATCAACCCCGCAAGATTTGAGTTGCGACAGTGAATCCTTGAATTTTGTAAAAAAATCTTGGATATTGTCGAAGCTTTTTGGATCCAATGTGAGCAACTCCACCTCCATCACATGTCCCCTCATCTCATCCTGTTTTCCAAAGATCCCCTCCAAGGTGGTCCAGGCTTCATTGGGAGTCTTACAGGAAGATATGTGAAAAAGGAGATCGGGAGAAATAACACTGCAAAATGTTCTGAGTGCCTCATCCATGCAATCTAAGTACTTGGATTTTTCTATGGCTGATGTCGGTTATGTATCTGTATTCAAGGTTAACATGTACAACCCTCTGGTTTGAATATGTACGGTTATTTTCTCCTTCCATGCAAAATATTTGTAAGGTGTAAGAATGAATTCTTTTTGGAAATCCATCTTTCCGTTGTCTTCAATCTTTTGTACCTGCAAAAAATTTGGTGGAGCTTTTGCTTAGCAGTCCATTGGATTTGATACCATGTAAATTTGTTGAACCTACACATAATAGATCTAGCTAAACAATAATACACACATTTGCAGAGAGAATTTAAGAAATAAGAAGAAGGAGAGAAAGAATGAAAGAATTATCATTAATCGTTGTGAATAATGAATAATTTACACATTATATACTTTGTATAACTCAATGAGTGTGCAATGGAGGAGAACCAATGCGCCATAGTGGTGGTATAGAGTGATCTGGACACACACCAACAGTTATGGGAGTGAACTGCCACCTATTCTAGTCTCTCAGGCAGTTACGGGAGTGAACTGACACCTAGTCTAGTCTCTCAGGCAGTTACAGGAGTGAACTGGCACCTAGTTGAGTTAACTAGTCAACTAGTCTTCAGTTAACTGGCTAAATAGAGAGTAGTGAGGAGTTAACTCATGGAATCAAGGGTAATGCACCAGTCTGGTGATGATACCAAGACAAGGTTGAATTAGCATGGTGATGATCCCAATGTTGCATGGTGACAAAATCAATGCAGTATCTAAACTCAACTCAACTAGTCAAACTAAAGTGTCAACTGAAAGAGAATTTTCTCCAGGTGGAATATTCTCCCCTGAAATATAGGAGACTGGATAATGACTACTTATGACTAATAAACAAGGAAAAAACTTAGGAAAAAGAAATCCTAGGTGTGTGTTGAAGTAACTCCAACAATCCCTCCATTCTTTTTTTTTCTGACAACTACCAAGTTAGAACACCAAGATGAGTGCCTTGTTGGAGCAATGATATTGGTTGCCAACATTTTTTGAAGTTCCTTTTGAACCATGGGATATAACTTGGGATTTATTTGCCTTAACGTTTGGCGGAAAGACTTTGTATCTTCCTTGAGGGGGATAGTGTGTTGAAATACATCTTCTCAATATGCTTTAAGTTCATCACATGTAAAAACAAACACATCCCTATACTCATGGACAATATTTATTAACACTTTTCTTTCTTTTTCTGAAGTTTCTTTCACAATTTTTATCATTTTAGGATCCTCATTTGTTCCAATGTTTAGCTCAATGTAATCACTAGGTTTTATTGTTTCTTTCTTCTTATAACTGTCATGCCTATCAAAAATCTATTCCAACTTTATGAGACCCTTGGGAGTAGGATTTTCAAAATGCTCTTCCTTTTCTTCCTTGTACTTGTGCCCTTCTTCCTTATAACCAACCCTAAAACCTGAAAACTCTTGCAAATTGTTCATAAATCTCAGAATATGCTTATCATCATTAAATACTTACTAATGATCCATATTATATGGAATTGAAGGTCTAAAAATAAATTCCATTTTACCTTGACCACTCAACAATTCTTTTGAAGGCTGAAAAGTAGATGTTGAAACTACTAACCTGTCTGCTAAACTATTGTGCTCTTTGGGAATTGATATAAGATCTAAGGCACTAAAGAGTTCCATGGTATCCCAGAATGCATTTATGTACTTCTTTAGTCTTTCACTCTTACATGCAAACTTATTTTTTACTTGGAGAATTACTAAGTCAAAATCACCTTTGATATTTAGAGCTTTGATTCCCATATCCTTAGAAATCTCTAATCCTAGTAAGAGTGCCTCATATTCAACCACATTATTAGTTGCCTCAAATTCCAATCTGAAATCAATGTAGTATGATTGTTTGGATGGAGAAGTAAGAACAATTCTTGCCCCTTTACCGTACATAGAGTGCGCACCATCAAAATGCATTTTCGAGACTTCATCAATTTTCTCTTCCTTAAACTTTTCTTTTACTGGTGGAAGAAAATTGGAACAAATTGAATAGTTGCCAATGTCACTCAAGTGATAAACACATTCATTCATAGGATCCTTGGGATCTTCTACATGGAAATTCCTTTCTTTTTCCCTATGAAGTTTCACAAATGAGTTTTCAAAGGATGGGATAGTGGCATAAGTCAAATCCATTTGAAGGGTGCCTCCCATTGTTGCGGCACACTTTCTAGATAGAAGCATGCCCCAAGCATCTGACACATCAATAACAAGTACATCCATGGGGAAGGTGATATTTGGATAGGCTGCCAATTTCACTTGAAGATTTAAAATAATTCCACGTGTCTCAACCTCCCTTGAATCCATGGCACATACATTGTGATAAGGCCCAGATACTTTTAGATTCAACATGTTCATAAAATTCTTAGTAATGATATTTGATGAAGCTTCTGAATCATACATGCAATTGTGAAGAAGAAGGTCATTAATAATCAAATACACAAAGAAAGGTGGGTGATCTTCCTTTGTCCAATCCATATAATTTATAATAACAGGAGCATCATTATGAGGCTTTTTAGGCTTATCCACAATTTTCCCTTGATATTTATCAAGACTTAGCTCTTTAGACCCCTCTATTGCTTTTAATAACTTGGTTTTCTGAGAGGGTATCTTAATAAGTTCTGAAACATGTACCAAAACCTTTGTATTAGATATTCAACTACCCAAATCAACACTCAAATCTGTATCTGGAGGAGTAGAAGCTTTAGGAATTATCTTATTTGATTTACTAGAATTATCATTCCCCTTTCTTTGATAAGATATTGTTTTATATTTATTAACCTCCTAACCACTAAGCCATCATCTCATAGAGGTCACCTATCCAATTCAATAACTTCCACCACTTCTTCCCTGAGTTTCTAGCCAAATTCCCACCTGGTCGCCCTTTTTCTTCATTAAGGGTGCGACCAAAAGGGTCGATCGCTCCATTTGGCCTACCAAGGAGCGATCGGTCACTCTGTCTATGTGTCTAGGGAGCGACCAAGACTAGAAGCTCATATTTTTGGATTTGGTTTCAATGGATGAGACTTCCCACTAATTTATTAGGGTTTACTCTCAAGAAGGCTTCTATTATGAGCTCAAGAATCTTATTCTAATAAATATATGGATTTATCCCTAAAGCCCTATAAAAACCAATCCATTTCCCATGGGAAGAAAAGAGGAATGAGCTAGCAAAGTTACTCTGGTGATTTGGTTGCAAGAATTGGGCAAGGAGCTTGGAAGGAGGCCATCTCTTTAGTCTACATCTGTAAGTTGTAATATTGCTTCTTTGATGAATATAAGACATATTGGATGTTTCCCTCTAACTATTTGTTCATATAAGTGTTGATTAATTGGGTTGGTTTTCATTGATGTCAACCCTTGAAGAAAGTCCGGTAGTGAATTCTGATAGCACAAAGGTTTGGGTAATGGACCCAAGTTTGTTTGATGTATAATGGTATGAGTTTTGATATATTTGCAGGTATGACTATCCTATATTGATATTACATGTCATGCCATTTCTGGAGGTATGTGGAACGTCACATAACTCCTCACGGTTTGAGATTTATGGCCTTACGAAGTTGGAGGACCCTCATATGTTGGCTTGAAGCCCCAAAAAGTCAAAGAAGTTGAAGTGCTTGCAAAGAAAAAAGTATTTGAATAATAAAGTGAAGTGACAAAGTCAAAGATGATTATTTAAATAATAAAGTGAAGTGACAAAGTCAAAGAGGATTATTTAAATAATACAGTGAAGTGACAAAGTCAAAGAGGATTATTAAAATAATAAAGTGAAGTGACAAAGTCAAA
>ML843579.1:34793-64474 GCA_009831015.1 Picea engelmannii
TGTCACAAAGAACCTGCAAACCAACTCTTTATGCTCTTTGTCGAAGATTAAGCATTCAAATCCTCAATGCATAATTCATTCTTGATCAGACCACTTAGATTCATCAATCTGTGTATGTGTCTTCCCTTCTCTGTCTTTTCTCTTCCTCAAGTTTTACCGAACAATATATTTCCCATAATCCTCTCTCTCCTTTTTCTTTTTCTTGCAAAAATCTCTTTATATATCTTCCTGTATCATCAACATGTACAATCGAATCTTCAGGCTTCAAAGAATCAGTTATAGTAACTGAATAACGTCCTTACAGTAATTCTTATTTGCCAAAGCATCAAGACAAACAATATCCACATGATCAGTTTAAAGATTTAACCAACACCGTTCGATGAGCATACAAATGTTTTTCAGCTTTTCGCATTTTGGTGTTTCGACACTTTTGTGATGAAGTGTTACGATACTTCAAGTCCTGATCCCCAGTATTTCGGCGTTTTAAATTTCGCGGTTTCGGCATTTCGCATTTCGGCGTTTCGGCATTTCTTATGATGAAGTGTTTCAACATTCCAAGTCACGAACCCCAAAATCTTCACCAAAAAGGTTTTTCGGCGTTTTCACATTTCGGTGTTTCGGCATATCGGCATTTCACATTTCGCGATTTCGACATTTCAATATTCTTGTGGTGAAGTTTCTTGACACTCCATGTCGCGATCCCCAAAACTTTGAAATGGATCTTGGTTGCATTAGCTCCTTCCTCGAGCCTTCGTCGATGTGACCATAGGCAGTGACCAAGCGCTTATCCATAAAGTGCTTTCGTGATTTCCCATTTCGCATTTCGGAACTTCGGGACTCCTTTGATGAAGAGTCTTGACTCTTGACTCCTCCAACTCCGGGTATCCGAAACTCCGAAATGGAGTCGGATAAATGATCCATGATCTCCCTCTGATCAACGACTCAGATTAAGTCGTGGTTTCGGTATTTCGACATTCGGGACTTCGTGATGTTGAAGTTTTTGCTTACCATGCAAAAATTTTGAAATAGAAACTCTCGAAATCCCGAAATAGAAACTTCCAAAATCTTGAAATAGAAACCCCTGGGTTCTTCGCAGTTTCGCGTTTCGGTATGTTGAGAGGCATGTTGATCTCCGAATTTGGAACCACCGCCCCTGTGCAAACTGATCCACGCCTATCCCTTTAGCATTTTTAAAGTTTGACATTAATGACAAAAACAAGTTATGTGCAAACTGCAATTCCTGCCAACAAGCAAGTTCCTTCAGAAATCAGTTTAACCACTGAAAGTTAGATCATGGAGAGCAACAACATGTATAAAAATGGAATACCACAATTTGATGGACAAAAGTATGCATTTTGGAGCATAAGGATGAATACATATATACAGGCGCATGGATTTGAAATTTGGCAATAAATTGTAGATGGATACATAGCAACAACAGTTTCGCCAACAAATGACAAAGCAATGAAACTTGGTCAGAATAATTCCAAAGCCACAAATGCACTTTTGAATGGTCTTGGAGAATCGGTATTCACCAGAGTTGCACATTGTAAGTCCGCTAAAGAGATTTGGGACAAACTTCGAAATATTTATGAAGGAGATTCAAAAGTCAAAGCAACAAAGCTTAAAAATCACAGAGATCGGTTAGAACAACTAAAGATGAACAAAGATGAGAATATTCCATATTACGTTTTACGGGTCGATGAAATAGTAAATGTAATCTTGGGATTGGAAGAAGAAACCAAAGAATCTGTAATTGTTCAAAAGGTACTAAGATCTCTTCCTATGAGATTTGACCCTAAGATATCAACACTAGAAGAAAGAGCAGATCTAAACTCAATAAGCATGGACGAATTTTATGGAATCTTCACAGCATATGAAATGAGAACTGAACAAGAAAATCCAGATATAAAAGAAGCAGTCTTCAAAGCATCCAAAAGGTCAAAGCAAAAGGGAAAGCAAAAAGAAAAACAACATAGCAACAACAATGACGTCTCGGAAGATGATGAAGAAGCGACCAACTTTGTCAGAAGATTGAACAAGGGAACCAACGACATGTATAGAGGTAAGCTTCCTTTGATTTTTTTTAATTGTGATGGTATTGGTCATTTTGCTAACAAACTTCCTCATAAGAAAAAGAGAAATGATGAAGGTTACTCAAATAGAAAACAAACATATAAAGGAAAAAGAACCACAAAGAAAGTTTTCAAGAAAAGCTTATGCACCAAAGAAGACATATCATCATCAGATGACGATGAAGTCGGTGACAGTGAGACAGAAAAAGTTATATTCATGGCAGTAGAAGACTCTGATAAAGAAGGCTCTAAAGAAGATATGAAGAGGCCGAAAAAGAATACGAAGAGGCAAGAGTTGACTACCGAGAATAATTGTTGTGTGCCATAGAAATATCAGAAGAGAAAATAAGAAAAACAAGAAACTACAAGCGGAACTAGACAAGAAAGAAGACACTAAGGAACTAGAACAAATGATCACAAATCTGAAGGTTCAAATTGAAGAAGCACTCAAACAACAACTAGAAGGAAGAGACATGATCATTGGAAATTTGGAAGCATAAATTGTCACATTAAGAAATGATCTTCAAAAGAAAAATATGTAGAACAACTCAAAAGTATTGAATGACATTATTAGAAGTCAAAAACCTCATCATGACAAGTCCGGACTTGGATACAATCAGACAGAAAAGGGATCAAGCTCCAAAACAATAGAACAAGAAACATATCCAAAAAGCTATGAATAAACAATCAAAGGGGATAGGAAGGTCTACAAATAAAATTACAGGGACACTCCTCCACCGAGAAGATTCAAATTTCAGAATCAACGACCGACAGAAACAGATAGGCCTTGAGAAGAAGAAGGATTCATAAGAGTGCCTCCTTTCAGAAGATATTCAACTCTCAGGTATCAAACTATCTTTTTTTGTTTATGTTATGCATGTAATAATTTTGGACATAAAGCTGTGAATTGGAGAGCTAACAACAGGAACATAAAAAAAATTGAAAGTCATACACAAAAGGGTTATCCAAGAAGGCCTACTGAAACACAAAGAAGAAGTTACAACAGGTTTGAATCTTTGAGCACTGAAGTGGAATGCTACAAATGTAACAACTTTGGACACATGGCCAAAGATTACAGAATGACAGTCCCTCCTAGAGAACCACAACAGAACAACAACAGTCATAGACAAGAACCTCAGAAAAGGACATGGATAAGAAAGTAGAATCAGTATAGCAATGAAGAATGCACACTCTCTCTACAAGCTAAGCAAAAGAAACCCGGTTGGTATGTTGACAATGGTTGTTCAAAACACATGACAGGTGATAGAGACAGGTTTCTTACATTAAGAAAGGAAAGAGATGGATCAATCTCCTTTGAAAATGATGATTCAGCTAAAATCATTGGAAAAAGCACAGTCAAAATTGGGAACAAGAATACCAAGGCAGAAAATGTTCTACTAGTATAAGATATGAAACATAATCCTCTAACTATGAGTCAAATGTGTGACCAAGGTCATAACGTTACTTTTGATTCACAACAGTGCGAGATAAGAAAATAAGGTTCATGAAAATTGATTGCAACAGCTGCAAGAACTTCAAGCAACATATATGTATTAAGTGAAATTGGAAATGAAAAGTGTTGCCTAGAAAAGGAAGATGAAAATTGGCTATGGCACAGAAGAATGGGTCACATACATTTTGATAACCTTGTCAAAGTCACAAAAGGGAATCAGTTAGAGAAATACCTCAGATCACGAAACCAACCAACACTTTATGAAAGCATTGTCAACAAGGAAAGCAAACAAAGACCAGGTTTAAATTAAAAGAATATTCAACGACAAGACCACTATAAATTGTGCATATTGAACTAGTTGGACCAACTACAACAAAGGGTTTAAAAGGTGAGAAATACTTTATGTTGTTAGTTGATTATTATACAAGAATGACTACAGTTTTCTTTCTCAGGAATAAGTCAGAAGCTTTTGAAAACTTCAAAGTCTACAAGGAAATGGTTGAAAATGAAATGGATTCAAAAATCAAATGCTTGAGATTTGATAATGGAGGAGAGTTCACTTCAAAGGAATTTATGGCCTACTTCAGTAGGCATGGAATAAAAAGACAATTCTATGTTTCTAGGACACCTCAATAGAATGGAGTTGTTGAAAGAAAGAACATGACATTACAGGAAATAGCTCGAACAATGCTAATGGATTCCAAATTGACAGATATATTTTGGACACAGGCAGTGCATACAACAATTCACATTCAAAACAAAGTAATGCTCAGAAACAACACTGACAAAACTCCCTACGACCTATGGAAAGTAAGACCAACAAATGTGAAGCACTTCAGAGTTTTTGGAAGCAAATGCTACATCAAAAGAGAAGATGGCAGAATGGGAAATTTTGACTCTCGTGTGGACAAAGGAGTACTTGTTGGTTACTCAAGTACAAGGAAATCATACAAGTGTTACAACCTGAGATTGAACAAAGTTGTGGAAAGCATCAACGTAACAATTGATGAAATAGGTAGACAAGAATTAAAGGAATAAAAAAATGAATCAATGGAACAACTTTACAAAGAAGAAGCAGAAGATGAAAAAGAAGTAGAAGGGGAAGATGAAGAGGATCTGACAGAAGCAGAAGAGCAAGTTCAACAAGTGCCTCCAAAGCTACCTAGTAGATGAGTAGAGAAGAATCATCCTTTAGATTAGATTATCAGAAACAAAGATGCAGGAGTTGAGACTAGAAGACGATTCCGTTCACCAGAACAAACACGCTTATCACTCTCATCTATGATTGAACCAACCTGTTTTGAAGAGGCCAACAATGATATATTTTGGAATAAGGCCATGGATGAAGAATCAGATCAAATAGAGAATTGGTTCCAATACCAAAGGATAAGAATGTGATCGGCACAAAGTGGGTATACGGGAATAAATTGAATGAAGATGGACAGGTTAGAAGGAACAATGTTAGATTGGTATGTAAAGTATATGCACAGTTTGAAGGAATTGACTTTGAAGAGACATTTGCCCCAGTTGCCAGAATGGAAGCAATCCGGTTGATTTCAGCTTATGCATGCTCCAAAAATATTAAAGTGTATCAGATGGACATAAAATCAAGTTTTCTGAATGGGGAACTTGAAGAAGAAGTCTACATTGAACAACCAGAAGGATCTCAGTTGTCAGAGAACGCAGATTATGTGTATAAATTAAAGAAGGCCTTGTATGGTCTAAAACAGGCTCCTAGAGCATGGTACTCTAGACTAGATAAATATCTACAGCAGGCAGGGTTCAGAAAAGGAAGTCCTCTACATCAAGGTAACTCAAGATAGTATTTTATTAATTGAAGTTTATGTTGATGATATTATTTTTGGAAGTACTGATGACAGGTTAAGACAAAAATTTGCAAAGAACATGCATAATGAATTTAAAATGTCATTACATGGAGAACTATCCTTCTTTTCGAGTCTTCAGATACGTCAAAGCAACCAAGGAATTTTTATTTCTCAAACCAAGTATATCAGAGAAATGCTAAAGAGGTTTAGAATGGAAGATTGCAAACCAGTTATCACTCCCATGAAAACCAGTTGCAAGTTGAGCAAAGATGATGATTCAAAGTCTACATATCAGAGACAATACAGGTCAATGATTGGTAGCCTACTATATGTGACAACATCCAGACCATATGTAATGCAGGGAGTTGGACAGGTGGCACGATTTCAAGCAACACCAAAGGAATCACATGTATTAACAATGAAGAGGATTTTCAGATATCTCAAAGAAACAGAAGAGTTTGGATTGTGGTATCCAAAAGGAAAGGATCTATCACTTATTGCCTACACAGATGCAGATTGGGCAGGTTGCATTGATGACCGACGAAGCACCAATGGTGCATCGTTCTACTTGGGTGAGTGTTTATTATCATGACTAAGCAAGAAACAATCATCTGTATCTTTATCTACAGCCGAGGCAAAGTATATTGCAGCAGCAACATGTTGTACATAGGTTATATGGATGAAACCAAATCTGACAGATATATAGGTTGAGTATGATGAGCCCATTCCAATCTATTGTGATAATACAACTGCCATCAATATCTTGAAGAACCCGGTGATGCACTTGAAGACGAAGCACATTCCAATCAAGTATCACTTTCTACGGGAACAGGTTGCAGAAAAGAACATCAGAGTTGAATATGTGGGCACAAAAGAACAAGTGGTAGACAGCTTTACAAAACTGCTTCCACAGGAAGCCTTTGAGTATCTTCACCAGAGACTCAGAGTTATTTCTACTCCAAAATGAGTGCTTTTGAATGCTTATCTTATATGTCTTAGATGTACACGAGGAAGCACCATAAAGAAGACAATTTAGGTTGGGATATCAGATGACTCAGTTAGGGGGAGCATACTTGAATGGAAAGATATATTTGCCATTGATGACAAAGGGGGAGAGATTTATTAGATGCAAAAGACAGAGGCATGGTTCCAGGGGGAGCATTGGTCATAGAGATGCATGCATGGTTCTAGGGGGAGCATTGGTCATAGAGATGCATGCATGGTTCCAGGGGGAGCATGAGTGATATGATTTCAGTATTGCATCATAGTGTTGTCATTTGTTATCACATATAGTTGTCAAGGGCAGCAAGTCGTCCAAGTTCGTGCTCTGCACAGGAAGCGTCCGAGTGCAGCATGCAGAGCAGCTCATTTCGGGCTTAAAATACAAACAAGTGGGCTCAGTTTTGCGACAGTGGAGATCCCCTGTGGGAAGTTCAGATCAATGGCTCACGAAAATTTAGAATTTCAAAATTGTGTGAAGTATAGCGCCAGAGCAAAAGTCAGAAATCCCTAGACTCGAAGAGAGCATGAGTCATAGATCTTAAGCGGGGCACGTGGTAGCAGATAAGCGGATTTGTGAAATCACGATTCGAGGAATTCACAAGGGGCGGAGCTCGACCTTGCGAAGTCCCAAGTCTCGAAGTGGTGGTGTATCGTTAATCTGAAAAAGGTGATTTCATAAATCAAGTATCGCGAAATTGTAGTCATGCGATGTGAAAACCCCCGAAAGGCGAAATCCCGAAGCGCCTGTGGAGATAAGTGTTGGGTCATGGACCGAGGTTGCATGCAGGAAAATATGCGGGGCTCACGTGAGCTGTGACAAAGGATGAAGACGCCCGTGTTAGTCACAGAGTGAGATTATCGTGGTTTCAAGGCACCGGGTTGACTCGAAGAACCGTTAGCAGTGCATCACATCTCACTGAGCGTTCAAGCCTCGTCCTGATCCCGATGAACGTAGTTAATGGAAGTGAGAGAGGCGGTTGAAACCTCGCCTCACCACATAAATGGAAAGTCAGGACAGAATGTCAGCAAATCGGTTCTTCTACAGGTTCCTACTGAAAAACGATTGCATCTGACATAAGCTCGCGTCTTACAGAAAAATGCATGCACGTTCAGTTTGACAAGGAGCTCGCTGACTCAAATCTTTGGTGGCAGCATTTCTGAGTATATATAGGTAGTTTTAGTATTTTGTTATCGTCGATGGTTGAGAAAGGCTCCCGTATTATAAAGTTTCAATGAAGCTCTGGTTCTTCTGGTTATGTATCTATATTTGAGACTTCTTGTTTAATGAAAGTCAGCTTCATTTTCATTTCTCTGTAACAATTGTGTTAGAACACTCAAGCATGAATGATCCAGTCAAGGGTAGTTATGATATTGTGATGTAGGCTTGATCACAGTAGTATCTGGACCAGTTTTAATCAATTTCCTATGTTATCTTTTCCCCTCTTACACTGAATGGCTCGGGCATGGATGATCAAGTAGAGTTGTCGTAGTTGCATCATGATGCAGATTTGATCATGGTGTTGTTGTGACTGTGTTGTTTGAACATGTTTCAGTGTCTGAACTTAGTCTTAAGAGTGATCCTGAGCTTGAGTTTGTCTTCTTTGAGTTGCCGGAAGGCCTGATGCCCATAGCAGTTTGCTCATCTTTCTCACTAAGTCTTCCCTCTGCTCACACTTAAGCTCAACTTAACGACTGAAGTTAATCAAGACCTCACTTGCTTGTGCATGTTGGTCCCTATTTTCTGAGTTAAAATGATATTGTCTTGAGTCTGCACCCATTTGACCTCTTTAAAGTCAACCTGTGACATATAAACTGATGGGTATTGGGCTTACCTTTGATGCAATCCGGAGGTGATTTCTAGTGCTAACATTCATGGCGTCGTTGTCGGGGAACGAATTGAAGACATTTTCCTGGGATAGAACGACAAAGAGCTTATGATTCCTAAGGTGTATCAGATATCAGAACCATTGAAGATTGTAGTTTGCACCTGGCAACTCCACAATCAAAGACTCCACTCGGGAGGATCCTGTTGACAGAAAAATGACCATACCGAAAGGGAAGACCAAGTATCAGTTTATGAGCTTTATTCATGAAATCTTGTTCTTGTTTATCAGCTCATTTCTCTCTTTCCCTTCACATATAAAAAGGATTATCCTCTGCTTTGTCTATTCAGATGATAATAGGCCTTCCTTTATTTATCCATTCTTGGAAGAAGAAAACATGCCCTCTTCTTGTGTTTTAGATATCGATCTCATGTCTTCACCTCTGCCTATTCATAAGAGTGAGATATGTATTGCATCTCCTCTTGAAATTGATCACCCTTGTAGCCCTGAGGAGGTTGAAAATAATTCATAGTCTTCTCAAATATCGTTACCCTCTGTTATTCCTACTGAGCTTTGCCATCAACTTGTTAATCCTCATGATCAACCCACTGCTTTTCAAATTAAAATCAGAAATAAGTTGTTTAAACCTCTAAGGATGCCATATCGCCTTAATCCTTATCCTCTTGATTCCTTTGAGTATCTTCCTTAGTTTTCTGGAGAAGACCATGTTACAGCCGAGAGGCACTTGGGGGCCTTTGAGAACTTTGTTGACCAGTTTGAGATTGTTCATGACGATATTACCATGAGGTTGTTCTCACACTCTTTGTCTAGAGATGTTGTTGTGTGGTTTAGATGTTTGGAAGTTGGTTCTATTGGCTCCTGGACCGAGCTGTGCCATGCATTTTTAAAGTGTTGGGGTGAGAACAACTCCCTTGATCAATATTGGTTTGAGTTTAATGCCTTGAGTAGAGGGGAAGAGGAATCCTTGGTTGTCTTCAACAGGAGTTTTTACAGTGTTTATCATATTATGCCAATGGAGATCAGACCCACAAAGACTGTTTCCATGGTGTACTATGTCATGGCTCAACATCCAGAGTTGGTCCTTCTCCTGAGAGAGAGGAAATCTTCATCGTTAAGACACATGTTTGAAGATGCTGAAGAAGTCGAAGAGAACATCAGGGTTAGCAAGGGGGTTCATATGCAAGAAAATCTTGAAAAATTCCATGTTCCTAAGGAAGAAGACTGTCAACATGTTTCAGATTCTGAGCAAGAAGATAGTGATTATGAATCAGAGCTGGAACAACAACAAGGAAAAGAGACTACAAGTTTGTTTGATGTATAATGGTATGAGTTTTGATATATTTGCAGGTGAGACTATTCTAGGTGGATAGTACATGTCATGCCATTTTTTGTTGTATGTGGAACATCACATAACTCCTCGCGGTTTGAGGGTTATGGCCTTACGAAGTTGGAGGACCCTCATATGTTGGCTTGAAGCCCCAAAAGGTCAAAGAAGTCAAAGTGCTTGCAAAGAAAAAAATATTTAAATAATAAAGTGAAGTGACAAAGTCAAAGAGGACTATTTAAATAATAAAGTGAAGTGACAAAGTCAAAGAGGATTATTTAAATAATAAAGTGAAGTGACAAAGTCAAAGAGGATTATTTAAATAACAAAGTGAAGTGACAAAGTCAAGGAGAATTATTTAAATAATAAAGTAAATGGAGAACTTTCTAATTATGGAAAATGGTTATAAAAAGGTTAACCCTAAAATGAGGAAAATGGGTTAAGTGGTTAAGTGCCTATTGGATATATGGACAAGTGGAAAATTGAGCAAAGTTGGACATAGGTGACTATGTGGACAAAGTGGTCTAGAAGCTACATGAAAGTATAAATAAGAGGCAAGAGTCTCTCATTTTAATCACACTTGAACATATTGAATATCTACAGGTGACTGAGGTAACCAAAGGATATCTAAGTTGAATTTCAGAGGGAAGGTGAAATAAAGAAGGTTGAAATTCAAGGGAGGATAAATTCTTTTGATGATGCTTTCTAAGGTATGTTATTTACAGGTCATCTCACTATTTTCGCAATAACTTTTTTTCTAGAATGATTCAAACCGTGAAATTGGGAGGCTATTGAAAAAACGTATACAAGTAGATCTAGTATGGATTTCAGCTTGTGCGTCGTTGTATTTTTTGAGTTACACTACATGGAAAATACGGTTTGTGGCTAGTCCTGAAACTAGTCTAAAATAGGTGTTTCGGGTAAAAATGTCAGAACTTCTTCATAACATATCCAAATTCAGTAAGACCAAATGTGTTGGTTAGAGTATAGTCTATAGTATTCTTTGTACAATTTTCATATCCATACAACAAATATTATGTGCAGAGCATGCTCTACAAGTTCGTTCTCTAGAATAAGCCATAATTCAACAAGGTATGCCATTTTTTCTATAACTCCTTGTTCGAGAGGTTCCAAGTAGTGAAACCTGGAGGAATTGCACAAAACACACTGAAGAACATTGCGTACTATTTTCAGATCTTTATTTATTATAGTTACATAGTTATGATTATTTCAAGTTAGGGTTGTTGACTAATCCAAAACAAGTCATGTGAGACTAAAGTAAAGTTTGATGAAAATGCTAGTCTCTTGTTGTTAAAGTTAATGAAGGTTTGTAGGTATGTGATCATATACACCAGGTCTATTACAGAGTTACAAATCAAATTTGGATGATGAAATTGATGAGGGATTTTGGTTGAGGTTGAGGTATAGGTTGGTGCATGGTTGATGCACTTGTTTATGGTACAAGTTGATTACAGGTTGAGGTACAGGTTGACTACAGGTTGAGGTACATGTTGATGAATGGTTCAATTTATTGGTACAGGTTGTTTGGTGCATGTTGATTGGTATAGTTTTACAACAATATATCTCACAGTGATAGTGTGACAATGGTTCCATCATTCTACTTATACCTCAGGGCGGTTGGACGAGGCAAGGACAAGTGGTTGTATCCACCTTCCGGTTGTAGCCAGAGAACATAGGGGGTTGTAGCCTCCTTCTAGTTGTAGCATGAGAATTGGGGAGTTGGAGCTTCCCTCAGGTTGTAGCCTGAGAAACTAGGGGGTTGGAGCCTCCTTCCAGTTGCAGCTGGAAAACAAAGGAAGTTGGTGCTTCCAATGAATGTAATTCTTCAAGACATATAAGAAAAAACATTCTGTGATTTTCTCTCGCTTTGGGTTTCCACGTAAAAAAACTGGTGTACAATGTGTGTGTATGATTGTTCATTTATTCATTGTTTATTTACTCTGCAAATATTGGATGACAATTCTACATTTATATAACACTTGCATTATATGGTTAAAAATGATTAGATTTCTCTATTACTGATTCACCCCCCCTCTCAATAATCCAACAATAAGTTTATGTATTCATTGGTGGAGAATTAGTATAATTATGTGTTATGTTATACTATTAGATCTCTTGTCAATCCATGCATGATTTCTTTGATCTTTGGGTTGTTTTCATGTATGAATTATATCTAGGAACATCCTTAGTTTATGTCCTCTATTCATGTCTTATGCGTTGGTAGAACCTAAGGGATCTAAGCTCCTGCAGGGTGAAAAATCCCTACAACAGTTGCTCCCTTACTCTAGTGTAGGTTTTTCTCCATATAACCTTGTCACATTGTCAACCTTTTTACTTGATTCTTTATTTTGTTTGAACTGGTCATCTACGAATTTGTGGGTTTTTCCTACATTGTTGATAAAATCATACCTTCTAGAATTTCCAACATAGTTGCTTGTCTATGGGATTCCTTGCTCATTAAATTGAGAAAAGACTAGGCAAGTAGACTCTTCATGAAAGTCCTCACAAGCTCTGCAAAAAGGAGGGGCTTCCTCATTGACCATATTTGTTGACTCTAATTCATTAGGAAGTCCTTGATCTTAAGGAGGACCCTTTTTCCACCACTTCTCATTATTTTTCCTAGGCTATAATTTGTTGGCATTACTTCTTTCCATGGCAATCAATCTACTTTGCATTGCATTAAGTTGGGAAACATGGTTTTATTCCATGGCTTTGATCATTTCAGTTAACTATTTAATGGGATTTGTTGAAGAAGACTTACTATCTAAAGCTACTACTTTGTCTTTAGACTTTGACTGTTTAGAAGTAGTACCCCTTGTGAAGGTTGGATGATTGGATTTTGTTGATGCTTGCATACTTTTGTCAATCTTAGTTTCTATGTCTTGAGTGACTTTAAGATTGATGGGTTCCTTATCTCTTAGCTGATATCTCATTTCACCACCAAAGGCCTCAATATAATAAAACAAGATGGCATTATCAAGAGGTTTGATATCTGTATGCAATCTTGAAACCAATTCATTGAACTTCTTATTAAATTCTTCCATTGTTTAATTCCCATTCTTCCTTATAGTATTGAGGGCAGCTAACAAGCGACAATGATCTCTTTTCTCCCCCCATCTCTCTGTTAAGGCATCTAAAAGATCTTTCAAAGTTTTAAACTTGTCATTTGGACAATCTTCATACCAGTTGGAAGCATCATCTTCTAAGGATAAAACAAATAACTTCAATCTGACATCTTCATAATCGTGTGCAACACACCATTTATTAGTGCATCTCATAAAATATTTAATATGAACTTTAGCACTAACAACATTATTCCCTTGAAAACTAGGTAACTTTTCAATTGCTTTTTCTGGGATTGCATGAGGATAACCATTTATAATCGAAAAATCACAAGGATCATATATATTCATTTCTAAATTAACAATGTTATTAGCAAAAAACAAGTCAATATCAGAAATGGACACAAATCCTAAATGAATAAGGATTCTACGAGAAGAGGCTTTGGCTAACCTCCTCCTATGATCCTGCTCAGGTTTGGGGATAAGGTCAACTAAGCCTTGTGAATTCCTTCTTGTAGAATACTTAGTCAAATTGGAATTTAGTGGAATCGCCAGATGATTGAGTCTATTTGCGATAAACAACAAGCATAAAAAACTAAGTAAAACAAAAAGGAAAACAAGGTCGTATTCCGGGAATAGAAAGATTTATCCCCGACAACGAAGCTAAAAATGTTGTCACCTTTATACATGCCTGGGAGACGTGGAATAAATCTTCAATCCACTTGGTGTATCCTTGGGGGCAAGTCTCGAGTCAAGGTGTTGTCATGTGATCCTCGACTACTCCGTCTAGGCCAACTCCTAGAGAAGCCAAGGGGGGTAGTCCCTAACAAAATATATTAAGGCTTGAACTAATCTAAGTACAATAAATAAATCTAGGAGTTTATTGCAACAAAAACAACTACAACAAAAGTAACTCTATACCAACAACATATATCATTCATTCACAAAATAATAGCTTATGGAGATAGATATTCAATTAAGGAAACACTTGCATAAAAATGTATTCAAAGGATATAGGTGCTTGCAAGTAAAATAACCATAAACCAAATAGATACTTCGAGATAAAATAATGATTTGCGAACGTGAATACTTGAATCAAATGGCTTCTTAAAATACAGAGAATTAGACCAGTGTCAAATAATGAGATCGTGTGTTATGTTGTTGAAAATGTAGAGTACCCTATGGAGATTGCTTTTAGAGTTTGATTAATATGGATTTATTTTAGTGAAGCTTGATTGTAAGAAAACAAATTTACACTAGATTTGGCCTCTCAAGAGACTATCCCTTTAGTATAGAAATTTGTTGAGAACTTGTCGAAACCCAATGGTTTCACCAACAAGCTCACTAGAGGTGTTAGAGGTCCAACATGGAGGGAAACAAGCCTGAGGTATTCCATGAAACTTCACACACTCCCTCTAGGCGTTTTTCTAAACCAAGCAATAGTAACTTTCAAGATTGTCCTATTAAACTACTCCACACTGACCAGCCCGATTTTGCGTGAAACTTACTTCCAAAAGATCGAGACTAAGCTCGCAATTGGAAGGGTCATGAACATATACTGGGAGCTGAGGGGAAATGTTTATTTTAAAAGAAAAATAAAAGACTGAAAATAAATTGTAGAAATGTAAATGTTTTCTAATTAAACTATTGTCCACACTGTCCAGCCTCTTTGCAGAGGAGCTAAGGGGACGTGTTTATTTGCTCCAAATTGAAATGACAGAAAATAAAGGTTTTTCTAATTACTAATTTCCACACCGACCAACCTTTTTGTAGAGGAGCTAAGGGGATTGGTTTATTTGCCAAAAAAAATTTGCATAAAGGGAAATCTAATCTAGCAATTAAGGAATACTTTCCAAAATGAAATTTAATGTATGTGATTCTTGTTGTTGTGTTTTAAGCTTATGTGAGGATGAAAATCAAATTAAATGAAATACTAAACCAAAATACACAATCACGCCACAAGACACCCCACCGCTGGGGGGAAACGCAAATGGGGCACTGTGTAGCCCACTCTTTTATTGTCTCTGTTACAATGATCTATTTTTAATGAGATTTGGATCCTTATAATGATGGATCAAAGAGGTTTACAATTTTACAAAATGGTTTAGGAAGGCATAAGGTTCTTCTGGAAGTGCCAAATGCTCCTAATCCGCCAAATTTTGGCAGAATCTCCCTTTGTTTATTCAATGATCTGCAAAAAACAGCAAGGTACTTGTGCCAAAAATGCTGCAAAACAACTTTAGAAAGTGCCTGCAAAAGATGGTTAAGATTGCACAAGAATATACATAAAAATTCTAAGTAAACCTACACTAAACTTAGCCAAAAGAAGCCTAAATGAACAAGGAAAGAGAGTCTTTTCTTGATGATATTGCTTGCTGTCCTAAAACAGTAAACAATATCAACAAAGATGCCCAAATTTAGAATTTAAACACTTTGAAATCAAACTACCTTTAGCCTTAAAAAAATTCTTTTAAAGATAACGAAAAGATAGAAACTAGCAAGTTAGATCAACTCTATGAATAGTACTTTGCAAAATGGGATCTAAACTACTTGCTTATAACATGCAAACCAAGTAATATATAGATTTAACTTTGAAATAAGAACTTTACTTTGCATGTATTTAAAGTAACCCAAAAGTAGAAGATTTAAGAAATTGAGAAAGAGAGGAAGATAAGTGCTTGAACTTCTTGAAATCTTGGGCAAAATGGAGTCTTGTTGATGGATCAAAGATGAACTATGTATTTCTTTAGATCTTGAAGGAAAAGGTAAGTGCAACCAAGCCCAAGCTCCTCTTCAAGTTTGATAACCTGCAATACTTAGAGATTTCTTGCCAACAAACTATTATTAGAATGGTGCCACCTACATAAAGTGCTTCATAAAAACATAAACATTAACCGAATATGTCTTATAAAACATTCAAATGCAAAGAAGCAATAAGATTATTAAGCAACCTGTCTTTTCTAGTCTTATCCTAGTTGGAGATAGGTCCACTTGAAGGCCACTAACTAACAATTGAAACAAGAGCACAAAAGCAAAATTTACCTCACAATTAAGCACTTGACATAGATATTCCACACATGAAATTTGACACAAGCATGTAGCCTCCAAAGCCTTTTATTCCAATTCACAAAGATGATACAATAGCAATGATACACAAACAATTCTTCCCAAGCTCCAACTAGCTTACCAAAGGAGAGAATGTTTTATTATATAGGAGGAGGGGCACACCACTTGGAGAGAATGAGTTTGTCAAGTGTGAGAGGTGGGGGTGCCACCTCTCTCCATCCTCAATCTTATTGACACATGGGAGAGACGAGTGGGCAAGAGGGGTGCCACCTCTCTCCATCCTCAATCTTATTGACACATGGGAGAGATGAGTGGGAAAGAGGGCTGCCACCTCTCTCCATCCTCAATGTTATTGAAACATGGGAGAGATGAGTGGCCAAGAGGGGTGCCACCTCTCAATAAGTAGGCAACCTCATCTTCGAGTGCGCCACGTCTCTCTAAGAGGGGTGCACCCTCTCTTCGAGATCTCCCCAATCCAAAGATTACACTCTCCTAACTCACCCTCTACTTGCACTTATTTTCCAACACACTTTAGTTAACTCAAAGCAAGGGTGAGTTGACTGGAAACATGTCCTAGACATGTTTCCCCAAAAAATAGTTTTGCTGATTTTTTTATGTCTTTTTTCATTTTTGTGAGCAAAATTAACTTTTTAGTGATTAAAATCACTAATTTTACTCACAAAAGTGGGTGCTTTAGGTCCAAAAATGAGCACCCCCAAGGCATATAATGCCTCATAGTACCACTTTTTTAATACATAATCAAATTACAATTAAAATAACCCTTTTCTCGGGAAATTTTTTATTAACTCAAAAACTTTTAAAAAACCTAATGGAGAGTTAACACATTTCCATGAGACTCTAGGGTAATGCTTAGCATGGTTATATACATAAGACTCTAGACTTAAATAGTCCCCAAGTCATATCCATTGGGACAATTACTCCAGCTTTGGAGGATATTGAGTGAAAAACTTGGAAATTATAAATCGCTTAGACCAACAAAATATAATTAACAAGTTAAAAAAACACTCTAGAGTAGTGTACTAGTGTTTAAGTCTTAGGTGGATAAGCCTGTTAAAAAAATCATATGCTTAAGTCATTTTATTACAATTCCTCGCAGGGTATGGAAATGTAATAAAAAGTTGAAAAGGGGTCATGATGGTCGGCTGAACTTCCGAACTCTAAATTTTGAACAAGTAGTTGTTCAATCTTTGGCGGCTCATCTACAAGTCCATCCTAGTGCAACTTGGTGGATAACACATCCCAAATCTCATCTTTATTAACAATAAAGTTTAAGTCACCTCCAAGAAATAGGCTTTCATCCAAAGATAAATTATAGCCTAGGGTTTTGTTCCAAAATGCTTCCTTGTCAGCATCTGGCCCATAAATATTGAGGATTTTAAGGTGACGATTTAGCTCAAAACTAAAAATGTCAGTAAATAAACCAACAACAATAGAGTATGAATTAATAAGTGAGATCCTTGGAGATAAAGCTGTAATTAAGCCACCGGATAAACCCGCAGAGTTTGTTCTAATGAAATTCCAACCAAGAAAGAGATGCTCAAGGTCAAACAAAAAGGATTCAAAGATACCCATGGTTTCTTGTAGGAGAATAATATCAAGTTTCATGCTATCGCAAAGACTGCGGAGGGACAATTTTTTAGCTTTCCCTCTTAAGCCACGAATGTTGATGGAAGCTTAATACTTGATATATATAAAACATATATTTAATGTTTAATAAATTTATTATTCATTTCTTATTCAAATGTACAACGTGTATAAATACACGTACATGAGTAGAATCACGTCTTTGTGTCTAAAAAGATATGACTTTACATTAAAAGTAATAATTATTATATTAATGATTTAATTAATAATTAATGGCATTGTAATATACACAAGGTATATTACAAGTCATTCCTCCTAAAAATAAGCTTCGTCCTCGAAGCATAGGTAAAGACGAATCTTGTTTCCAAGTCATCAGGTACTCTACAAAATAGCTTGCGCATCTTTGAAAGGTTGTCTTTCCTATATTAAAGTAGTTCATTTTGCACAATCTCCGATAGCTTTTGCTGGTTGATTGAGTGTAAATAATGGGCACTTATGTCATCATGTTTCAAAATTTCTTCCACCTTCAACAAATAATCATTATCCTCAAACTTTATTTTAGCCCAAGAGAGATAATATTCAAATGTGAGACCTCTATGTGAAACCAAACAATCCACAACAGACTTCATAAGTTTTCGAACCTGAGCATCCCTTGCAGACTTGATTGTTGCAATGCATTCTTCTGATTTGGAAAGAAAAGCATTTGCTTCAGCTGGAGTCTTCTCTAAGAGACCTTCAAATTCAGACCTTGCCCACGTGAGACAATGGTGAGTATTATGTGAAAATGAGTGAAGCGTACACATGGGTGTCTAATTTTCAGGGGGATTATGTGATGCTCCATAGTTCTCAGTCCAATGATGGATAACCATTTGGTTGTTGCACTTGGTTCCCAGAGTTCCAGATTCTAGCAATGGCTTCTGGAAGTAAACACACATTGAATCTACATACATCTTGGCATTGACATTGTCAAAAGCATTCAAAACAACATCAACCTTGTTGTTCCAAAAGGATTGACCAAATACATGTTGGGTATCTGGGCTCACACGATCTTGCATTGCTTCAACCTATAAACGTGGGTTGATTGCAGTGGTTGTTGATGCTGCTACTTTTGACTTTGCCTGCCAAATATTCCAATATCGAGAGAGGAATTGTCTGCTAAGATTACTCTTCTCTGCTAAGATTACTCTTCTCAATAACATCATCATCCGTTGTAGTCAAATTTCCCTGTCTCCCATAGGAGGCTCCCACGAGGGCTAAGTTCTTTAGAAGTTCACATCCCAGAGCACCAGACCCCACAAGAAATAATTTTGCATCTTCCAACTTTTTATGTGGCTCTTTTCCAAATACATAAATTTGGGCATTGTAACGACAATTCAGAGGCCTCACGTCCTCTGGCCTAGGGGGCTCTACAAGAAGAGATTCTAATGAATCAAAATAGAAGAACTAGAAAAGTGGATGAAACTTGCTAGAACAGGTTTTCACGATTACCTACCCAACGATTCCACCAAACATTGCTGCCATGGGATTTAACATTGCACGAGAACCATTTGCAAAATGCTTGAACACATTTACATTTTCATCAATGGCATTGACATCCAACCTAATCAAGCAACTATCATTTTCATTTAAATCCCTTTCCACATCAATAAATCTATTGACATCTTCCTTCGAAGCAGCATGAGGGAAACACCCAAATTGATGAACAAATTTATCTAGTGCTCGAAAAGCCAAGTGTAGAATTGTAGGGCGATCAAAATTGGATAAATCACTGAGAAGAAACTCACCAAGATTTTCAAGTGCTTTCTTCAGTGGCTTAAAATTTAAGAGTTTGGCTTTCTTAACCTGAGTGACTATGCTACGCATCTCATAGCATCCAAAATTAATGGTGTCTTCCTATAGGTGGAAATAATATGGTATAACATTCATTACTTTTCTTGGCTTGCCATCTTTGAGTTCACTCATATCTTCAACTTCAGAGAAAACAATGAAATCCCCATCCTCGAATTAGAGCCTCCCATCATCATCCATAATAAATTTTCCATTTGAACCAAAAACAATCAATTTTGGGATGTGTTTAACATGGAAAAGTCGAAAGAGATCCTTAGTTTTATTTCGTAAAGGGAAACCCAACCATGACAAGCGACGTCTGGTGTCACATTCAAAAGCTTTTAAAGTTTTTGTTGCCCCTTTATCACTGATTAAAACAACCTCAAACACTTCTCCTCTTTCCTTCAGCTCCTTGTATACTCAAATAAGCTTCAGAGTGAACCGAAAGTAAGAATCGTAGTATTGATTGATAAAGAAAAACAAAGCAACTATCTTGCCCACAAGTTAAGAAACTGGGATTGGAATCTCTACACGTCTAACACTATCCCCATCATCAAACTCTATCACAAAATCACCTTCATCAGAAACCAAGAGGGACTCTAGGGTTTGCGCTCTTAGTATTGTTTTCTCTTCAACTTCAATCTCCTTCATTATTTCCTGCGTAAATGGGTAAGCTCGAATTCAATGTTCTCGGATCAAGTCCACTTCTTTCGTCTGTAACATTTTCCCATCTGGCCCTATAACAATCAAGGTCGAGATAGACTGAACGTGAGAGTGCCGAGACAATTCACACTAATTCCTATCTCCAAATAGTAGAGCTAGCCATGGCATGCTCGCATGATACTTTTTGAAGTTTTCTTCCACGTGGTCAAGGTGGACGAACACAATCTCAAAGACCTCTCCTTTCCTCATGAGCTTATCGTAAATCTCGACAAGTTGTGCAGTGAACTTTTTACATGGACCACACCAGAGCGCTGAGAAATATAGACCCACTGTTTTCTCCACAAGCTTTGTTACTGGACCTTCTCTCCATTGTTTCTGATTAAGAAATCTTGTTCCTCATTGTAGAGAAATGATGTCAAATTATGGTGGGATTCATTCACAAAGGTGATTGCCTTTTCATGCTCATCTAGTTCAGCCATTATGTGTATGTCTATTCTTGTTTGTGTCAAAGACCAGATTGTGACTAGTGTTGACTGTCTAAACGTTGATTGGGTTGGTGCTGACTGTCCAAACACTGGTGTGAACTAGCCCTCACCTTCAAGGTCCGACTTGGTGACAAAGGGATTCTTCTGATTTCCTTCTTGAAGCACGATTTGGTTTTGGCAGAAACCCTCCTCCAAGCATACAAGGACTGCATTCTCTATTAGTTCTTCCATTATTTTATTCACATAATTCTTTATTTATTTGAGAGTGTTGCTTATATTTTCCATAATTTTCATGTTTTTAAGAATGACATTTTCCATCTTGAACACATGTGCTTTTGGCTTTCGCCAACATTTTCGCTTTGATACCACTTGGAAGCTTAATACTTGATATATATAAAATATATATTTAATATTTAATAATTTTATTATTCATTTCTTATTCAAATGTACAACAATGTGTATAAATACACATACATGAGTAGAGTCACGTCTTTTTGTCTGAAAAGACTTGACGTTACATTAAAAGTAATCATTAATATATTAATGATTTAATTAATAATTAATGGCATTGTAATATACACAAGGTATATTACAGTTGATAGATACAATGATCATTGAGAAACCTTGTGAGAGGCCATCCCTGCTCCAAGGACTCAGATTATTAATTTTTGTTTATCTTGATAGACCTCACAAGACGCTCTTTCTTGTGCATGCTCAATGACAGATTTACATCCAACTTTTAGAGGTGTTAAATCTTTAACAAAATCTGGGCCTAGGCTGCCCTAGAAACCCATGCCATGACTCTTAGATCACAAAAAATAAGGGTCTCTCCCTGACGAGTGAGAGGTTGGCTCCGAGGAAGAGGGACTCGACCTGTAACAAGGTTGGAGCTGGAGGATTTAGACTAGGATGAAAGTTGGGTGGGAACTCCTCAAAGGACAATGTAAGGGGAGACATAAGAGGAGTCTCTATGAAGGGAAGTGTCTCATTTCTCACCCCCAATCTCATAGTAGAATCTAATTCTAGAAAAATAGAGCATGGAGGAGATTGGTTCATTCGGGGATGAAGACTTACCAATACCTTGGAGAGTATGGAGAGTTACTTTTCAAAAGGATGCCAGTGTATTGTGTTGAGTCTCTGRCAACTCTAGGTCTCCAAATAATTTATTTAGCACTGTAGAGAATCCCTTCTTTGGGATTGTTTCAATGGAGTTTGGCTTTGCATGTTGTGACTGGAYTGGTACCATATGTTCCAAATCTTTGTCCTCGACAGGAAGGGACTCAACAATTTTTGCAAATACTGTAGCAGTTGAGGATGTTTTTTTTACATAGTGACTCTTGTGTTGTGGTCACTACAAGGATCCTCGAGTAGGAGGTTGGCTAAAATTTTGAAATCCTAGCTCACACTCTGCATGCAGATGTCCCACATGGTGGCATCGAGCACATCTAAAAGGCAGGTGAAGATAATCCAACTGCTAGGTATATATTTTATCCCCTAGTACAATGTCCATCGATTCATATATACCATTCATGGGATTGACATCCACCAAAATTTGGGCTATCGAGCGATAGTTTGAGGATTTATAACGCTTATCTGCAGTCATATAGTTTCCCAATACCTCACCAATGGCATGGAGTTCCTTGTCCGACCATAATTCAATGGGTAAATTTAGAAGTTTGATCTAGATGGGTAAATTCAGAAGTTTGATCTAGATTGGAAGACCAAAGAGGCTCTCCTCACGGGCGTCGAAGAGCTGGTGCCACGACTTTGAGCAAAAAAGGTGGCGATCCCAATACCATTGTCCAACAAGGATAACTTCCGCGTTTGATTTATTCTGGAATATTACCTCCTTCCAACCTCTAGAGAGAAGGTGGCAAATCAACAGGCAGCCTAGGGATGGTTGCCATTCCTTATCCATCTAGGCTAATACAATGTTATATGCCATAAGCCTACCCACGAACTTGCCCATAATGGCTCAACCATGCAAATCGACAATTTGGGAAACCTGTAAATCATCTCCCACAATCAGAGCAACTCGTCACACCACGAGATTTTATTGTTTGTTTGCGTTTTTTCTTTGCATGTGGTCGCAACTCTTTGTTTGGACCCGACTTCAAATCTGGGGAAGGGCAGTTCACAAAGGATTTTGCCTGTACCCTTTTCTTCTTTGAATAATGTTTCTCAGACTTTGTGGTAGCAGGCGATCTGCATGGTGATGGAAGTCTAGACGAGGGAGAGGTAAGGGCCTTTGTTGCATCACACAAATTCCCTTGAGAGAAATTGCGCCGATTAATGATCTTGGGATCTGAGGGCACCATCGTGGTACCCAACGAGACGAGGTGTCAGACTAACAAAGCATTTGCCAAGTAATGATATGACAGAGGTAGCTTTGAGTCCCTTCCATGCTCGTGTAGGGCACTGTCAAGAGTAAGTATAACTACAGAGGGGAGCAATTTTGAAGAGGAAAAAATATCCGATTCTAACAACAAATAGTCAGAGTAGTTGATTAAATAATCATATCCTTTCATCTTTCCTAGAGATCGAAGCCATGCAAGGAAGCATGCATCCAATTACTCCCTCGAAAAATGTGAAACCAAAATAATTTCAATCAACTCCATAAACAATTCATCCTCTCCATTATATATATAGCTTCAATTTTTGTTTGCAATTTGAATTTGAATATATATATATATATATATATATATATATATATATTCAACTTTTGCTTGCAATTTGAATTTGTATATATATATGTATACCCTACCCCCTTCGGATTTGAACTTGTGATCTCTTAAGAGGAAACACATATTCTTAACCATTAAACCCACTCAAGTATACATATTATATATATATATATATATATATATATTTTTTTTTTTTAAATAACAATATTGAATAAAATTTGTGTGGGCTTCTTCCCATTTTTAACCACCCTGCCACTAGTTTAGAATTTGCACTAATAGATAAACTGTAAACATTGTGAAACCTCGAAATCGAATGGCGACGGAGAACGTAGAGAGAGGGGAAGTTGAGGAGGCTCTGAGAGTACTGGACAGATGCCTTATCCAAATGCGTTGGCGTCTCAGAGCCCCGGCCAAGCGTCGCCTTGCGTTAGGTATCGCAATTCCTCATTGTTTCCATTTCAAACCCTACACTTCGGCAGAATTTCCATTGAATTTGTTTGGTTTTTCAGGAGCTTGTAGAATTTACAGACATTATATAATAGTCATCAATGACGTTTTCACCTTAAATGTATCTTTATCATTATGAGATTGAGTAATTCTTCGTTTTTCATATTATGCTTTAGAAAGCGAATCATGATAAATCTTCTTCGTCTATGACAAGTCTTATAGTCCTTTAAATTGGTTGCGCGAGACCGATGATTTCATTGATAGCTTCCGATGTCGATCATCGAGGAATTTGCAATTTATAGGTCCAAGATTCCGAAAATAGACTGGTTATGTATATCATACAGTCAAAGAAACGAAAGTTTATTTTTTTGGAAGTTGCTTCGGTAAACACTCCGGAAGGTCAGGGCTGCACCGCAAAACATGGAGTTCCTTTGTCCCAGGTGCCAAAGTCTGAGGTATATCCGTTCCACCAAAGTCGGTGGGACTTGCACTGATCTCATCCCTCTTTGTCATGCCATTTGGGTGGGGCAGACTGCAATGAGAATGGAACCTTGATACATTTTAAGACTCATCAACCTCACTAGGGAGTACTGGTGTCTTCCCTCTTTGTCATGCCATTTGGGTGGGGCAGACCGCAATGAGAATGAAACCTTGATACATTTTAATACTCCATCAGCCTCACTAGGGAATCAATGCTTCTTTGACGAGACATCAAACTTTTAAATGAATGTTAAACATACAAATGACTTTCAATCACATTTCTTTGGTGTGAGTTTCTTTTGGAACATTCTAGCTGAATTTAGAGACATGAACGCCTTAATAGATATACTCAAGCACACTGCATATCAATTTGACAACACGTGAACCCTGTAGAAATAACAAATTTGCAAAAGGGGACACGTTCTCCCCCCTCAGCTATGTTACCATAAACCTGACCAGGATTCCTTTTTTTGTTTCGTTCCTGTTCCTGTTTTCATTCCCATTCCTTCCCTGACACTAGATTAGTAGATTACTAAACATTTGGGTGGGGTAAGGTGGTTCACGTTTTTATCACGATTAACACTCCAGATTTGTTCTCGTTTTGGTTCTGTTTCTGGTAACACAGACTCTCGACTTATTATTCTTTTGAATTTATTTAGGACTTAGATGATGTAGTGTTGAGCAGTTTTTCATACCAAAGACATGCTTATGTTAGACAATTGTGTTGTGCACTTTGAGACATGTTTTTTGTTGGTGAAAAAAGATTTCAATGCAAGAAGCTTCCTTGCTTTCTATACTGTTTTATTTCTAAAGTGGTATTTAAAATATTTTTGGCACCGTTGCTCGGGAGGATTGAGTCATTCTCCTCAACAACATACCTTTGGTAAACTTCTCCCGAAGCCCTTATCTTACAAGTTTACCCAGCGACTCCACTAAGGGTAGTTCCCTCACCTTCCTTTGATGATCCAGAGGGGACCATCTAGCGACTCCACTGATATATTCCAAGGTGTAATCCTGCTCTCAACTTTGTGATATTGCATATTTTCAAGTAATGGGATTATGGCACAATGGTCACTTCACACAATGTTTCCCTCCCTGGATATTGAAGATATTCTGGGATACCCAAATCACTTTTCTCCGGGTTGGGGGAATAATTGTCCAAAATTTGATGGAGACCCGTCCTTGGCTATTGCTCATGTCGTGAATTTCTTGAAGTATGTTTCGGAGATAGATGTGACACATCAAGATGTGCTGATACGATTATTTTTGCTATCTTTGGAAACAAGACAGAAGGACTGGGTGAAGCATACTCTTAATCCAAAGTGTATATCTTCTCTTACAATTTCATTGAGGAATTCCTCAAAAAGTGGGCCTTGAGAACACAAAGTTATGAAGACACTCTCCATGATCGCACAGTGGCCCTCCAAAGGGAAGGGTTATGTTCTAGCCCTATTGAGTGTTGACGTTTTGTAGCTTCGGGAGGTATTCCCACAAGTAGCCATGGTGTCAGGCATGTGGGAATCTTTGTTGGCACCCAATTACACTTTCGTTTCAGTGAAAACGCCCTTAGGATGAAGCTAGGGCTTTATGGGCTTTGTGGGCTTGTGTTGGGGCTTCACATTCACAAAGAGGAATTAAATATTCTAATTTAATGTTGAGTTTAGTGTAGGGCTCCTTAGAGTAAGTTAAGGGCTTCTAAACTCACATTAGATTTCTATAAAGGGAGAGGAGGAGATTGTGACATCTTATTGTGACATTATGGAGTTAGCATGAGTGAGTGAATACTTGTGCTAGGAGGCATGGTGATTTCAGCAAGAAGATTTCTGCAACTAGGCAATTTGGCCTAGAGTTTCTGGACATTTTATTTTTTTGTTCTTGGCAGGTAGACCACACGTGTGAGGTGAGGAAGGCCGCACGTGTGGAAGGGAGAGATAACCGCTGAGAAAGAGAGGCCGCATGTGTGGTACAGACTATACAGACCACACGCGTGGATCGTACACGTTACAATTGATAAAAAGGCCACATGTGTGGTGCGACTTGAACAAACCGCATGTGAGAATAGGCTGACAGACCCACATGTGTGACAAACCCGTACGTGTGACAGATCCGTACGGATCACAGTGTGACAGGTCTGTACAATAGGGTGACATCAACATTATAGCAGGGTGATGTCAGGAGGTTTGCAAGTGATAATATTTTTCCAGAAATTTGCTAATTTGTGTTTGTTCAAGAGGACTGTTTTGTCCTCAATTTTTGGTGAAATTGTGACTGCTGGGAGGGTTGATTTTGCCCTCAAATTTTTTTGAATTTGACACATTTACTGAACAAAAAATTTTGTGTCTCAAATGCATGGATGATTTATCTCTGATCTGGTTGTTTTTGCTGCTGTAATTTTTTGTCATAATTTCAGTGTAAAATTGTTCAGTGATAGCAGCTAGGGTTTACTGTTTGAATCACTTGGAAGTAATTTTCAGATCTGAAGTTAGCTACATCAAAAATTGACATTGAGGAAGATGAAGAATCCATTGATGAACAAGAAGTTGAAGAGAAGATTCATGAAGAGGGCTACCAATCCCTCAAAGAGGAGCAAGAGTTGCCTCATGATTCTATTGAAGACGACGAAGACTTGATTGAAGAACAAGAACCTAAATAGGTGAATCATGAGGAAGATCACCAAATACACGAACATGAGTTGCCTTGTGAATATGCCAAAGAAGAACACTTTGATGAAATACACCTTGTTGAAGACCTAATCCACGAAGAGGCTCCTCATGAAGATGAAGTGCCGTGTAACACACCCACAATGGGGCATAAAAATTTCGTTCTTCTTGAGAGAACAATACCCTCATTAAGGGGTCTCTACTCCATTTTGCTATTCCAGAGCTTTCCAGCCACGATCTCCATGCTCCGAGACGAGCTCAGAGCAGGCAGATATCCTCTCCCAAGGTCTTCGGGTTCTTTCATCCCCCTATACTTGCATATGACCACGGGCTATGACCAGACGCCAAGACAACATGCGCCAAGACGACCACCATGCAAATCCTCTGGAGTGGCAAACCTCTGAAGTTCACAATCCGACGCTGCGTGTCCTTGGGGATTTCGACGACCTTGATTTACTTCGGGACTTCGACGTTCGGGAATTTCAAATGTTCCTACACCTTTTTACTCCGAAGTACTCTGTACCCGCAGTTCCAGATCAGGCACCACGCGTCCATCTAAATCAACAACTCGGGTCCACTTCGGGACTTCGGCATTCAGGAGTCCCAGACGCTCACACCACCTTTTCTCTCGGAGTGATTTCACCCGAAGTCGACGATCTGTCGACACGTGTCTCTTTCAAATTGATGGTCACGATATACTTTGAGAGTTCTCAACTCTCGTGACCCCACTTTCCTTCGAAGTGGCTATCTTCCGAAATGGAAGATCTGCTCACACCTGTCCCTAGCTGACGGACGACTCAGATGGACTCTGACTCTTCGGCCTTTGGGAGTGTCCACCTCTCCACTCTCGCTTTTTCCCAGAGTGCTTACACCCGAAGTCGACGATTCGTCGACGCGTGTCTCCCACAGATCGACAGCTGCAAATCACTTCGGCTCTTCGGGCTTTGGGAGTTTCAACCTCTCCACACTCGTTTTCTCTCGGAGTGCTTACACCCGAAGTCGACGATCTGTCGACACGTGTCTCCCACAGATTGACGGCTGCAAATCACTTCAACTTTTCGGGCTTCGAGAGTTTCAACCTCTCCACACTCGCTTTCTCCCGGAGTGCTTACATCCGAAGTTGACGATCTGTCGACGCGTGTCCTTTCTCTCAGATCGACGACACAGACGGACTCCATCACTCCGCGGATTTCTAAAGGAACTCACGACTATCCACTTAGCAACTTTTCTAAGTCTGAGGGTCATGATCCGACCAAAACCGATTTGTTCGCTGATTGACAGTTCACAGTGATTGCGGGGCCCCAACGTGCGCACTCTTTATCAGAGAGCTCAACCTCTGCAATCTGAAAAGTACTCATCCAACTTGGTCAAATCGTGGTCGTTGATCCTCCAACCCGACGAGATCAACAACGTTGGTGAATTACGGGCCGCGAACTAGCACGTCCGCTAATTTCGCCTTCCTGCTCTGCAATGATTCCCCACCATCGATCTCCATTCACAGATCGACGATTCACAGTGATTGCGGGGTCCAATCTCTGCGATTTGGGAAGTGCTTGCCCGACTCTATCTAATCCTGGTCGTTGATCTTCCATTCCCAATGAGATCAACGACGTTGGTTGATTGTGGGTCGTGAACTAGCATGTTTGCTAATTTCACCTTCGCACTCCGCATTGATTCCCAACCATCGATTTAATCGAGCGGCTGGTGTTTGACTTGTTAACTCCAGTGTGTCTTTTAGTCGATCTGACGACTGGGATAGCTTCTTGTCCCGATGAACGGCTTGCATCCATCTCCGTTGTCAGGTTCTTAAGTCATCTACGACTCTCGTTACTCCGGTAGTTCGGGTAACTTTGACTATCGTGAAATTTGACACCTCAGAGCTTCGAACTCCCGAAGTTTCGAAACCTTCATGAGCTAACTCCTTTTAGCGCAGGGTTCCTAGACCTAGGTCACATGGACCTTCAGATGACTCTTAGGCTATGAACTCTACTCTTAGCTGAGTTTTGGTTAAGGACTCGGGCGCGAGTTCAAAGTCTCTTAGACTACTGGTCTGAAGGAAATGCCTCCCTAACTCGCAGAACTATAAGCTTTGAAACAGGGCAAGGTAAACTCGTGAGGTTACTGAAACGGTAGTAATGCCAAGAGGCTTACTCCGACTCTATGATGTAATTCCCTGGGAACTATGATGTAATTCCCTGGGGAAAGTGCCTTCGAGGGATTAAACTAGAGTATATGGAAAATCAAGCAGAAGCATAAGTTCTCAAGGGAACGAACGCATACTCATAACTTAATCATTTCAATACAGAAACCATTTAGACATATAAATACACGCATGCATCCATTATTTCCAATTCAAAGCACAAGGCATGAAAACACTTAGCAGAACCATAAGGCGTGATGCGACTGCTGAAAGGGTGCTCGTTTCCACCCAACCATAGGCTCAGTCACTCCTAATGGCTTTACCATTGGCCACCCCGAGCTTAGACCATGATGCTTTGAGATTCAATCTCCTTCTTGCAGCTCAACGAAAGTTAGGGACGAAGGTTACTCTCCTTCTCCCAATACAGAAATAGATAGGGACGAAGGTTACTCTCCTTCTCCCGGCTCAATCTCTATTTTTTGGGATCAGAACTCACTCTCATCTTCTTCAATCCTTCCTCGGACTCGAGAGCTTAGGCTCTCGTCTCTGCACTCTTTGCAGGTCTTCCCCTGCCCACCATTGCTTCCTTTCTTGCCTTCCTCAACAAGATTGCGCGTGGCTCGAATTCCTAGTCCGTGGTCAGGTTTGGAAGCCTTATAGATGGGCGGTCTGCCCCATCCCCTCATCAATTCTTGAGGAGGTCTTCCCACCTACCAGCCTGACTGTAATTCATTCCTGGGTCAGAGGGTTGTTCTGATCCTGAGCAATTAAATACAACAAAGTACTGGTTCGGTGGAGGTTAACCCAACTATTCCTGGTCCCCTCCACCACCTTTTCATAACATTCGTGGTCTCTCTTAGCACATCCCCTTTCCAACAGTCATGCAACACGTATCCATTTTCTATTAAAATAATAGAATTTACATTCATCGACCTTTTATACAAAGGTCCATCAAATCAAACATTCACACCTTTGAGTTTGCCATAGTTCCTTGGCCAATATAGTTATAATTACAAA
>ML843580.1:0-12560 GCA_009831015.1 Picea engelmannii
AATTCTTGGTTTCATCAAGAGATCCCTGATCTAAGGAGGAAGTTCCCAACTTGTTCTAAAGATAACTCAAGAGGTTAAGCTCCTCTTAACCTATATAAGCAGGCTCTATGATGGTGGAAAGGGGGGAAGAACTGCTGGTATGAAACTTATGATCTTGGAGGAAACACACAGTAAGCCAAAGGAGAGTGATTAGTGAAGTTGTTGTTATCCAGGTTGTGGATCTTTTAGGCAAGGGTTAGACGAAGAGGACTTGACGAAGCTGTCACATTCGCATCTACGATTGTAAGTATTGTTGTCGTTATTCTCATTAATATGACATGCTTGGCCTGTTTCTTTCTAGTTTGTGTCTAATGTCACATAAACTTATCATTAATTTATAGATATGTTTTCAAGCTAATATCAATAGAGTAGGAAGTGGTTGTATCTTGTTTGTCTGCAGAACTCAGCGAGGAGCAAAGGATTGGAGCGCAACTCGGAGCGTGCAGGGAAAAACGTCGATAAAAAGGTACTTTTGTCATCCTTCCTTCTCATGTGTTAGCTTAGATATATTTGAAAGGAATTCAGTGTCCACGTTAAGCATTTTCTGTCTTAGAGTTAGGGTCAAGCTCTTTGAGGCAATCTACCTGTCCGCAGGGAGATTTTCCTACAACAGTGTAGTTAGGGGTGCATCACACATTTCCTGCCAATTAAGAATTTTCTCAAAGGCCTCATTTTCTTCTTGATGTTGTCCTTGAATTTCCATCATGATGTCTTGCAGCCTTAGCTGATCATCCTAATCAGCCTATATATTACTAGGTAGATTTAGGAACTCTTTTTGTTCGGATTTCAGTTTCTCATTTATCTCCAATGCTTGGGCCTTGATCATTTCCATAGTGAATGTGATCCAGGTGGATATCAGTGTCCACCCACCTTTTCCGATTGGCTCAAAACAATTTTCTGGCAATTTTGGCAATTTACTATTTTTAGCAGGTTTTAACTTTTGGGGCCATTTTGAGGGCCCAAATGAAGGTTTTTCGAGATCAAGGTTATCAATAATAGCTAAAGGAATGGTTGATCCCCCAAAATGAATCTCCCCAATGATACCTGTCCAACGAGCTATCACACGCCTAAAACGAAGATCGTATGCAAAAGTTACGACTCAGGGAAGTTGATGTACTCACTTACCCAAACGGGGCCCACATGACTTTTGGTGCTTCATCTCCTAGGGTTAGGTTTTTGGATGTCTATGGTTTTTGGCAATCCTGCTTATTGTAAAAATTCCTTCAGAGCCTAATTGTAATCTTCTTCTTGCAAATGTGAGGAGCCGTCACATCTCTTCTTAGAGATAACCTGTCACCATTCTATCGAGTCTTTCACTCTGTATTTTACAGTCTCTGTACATTTATTTCATGAATAGAAATCATGTATTACTGTATATCTGTGTTTATGGTTGCATCTCCGATACATTTATGTTATATTATTGAATTTCTGTGATATCTCTATGCATTTCTTTATTATATCTCCGATCTCATTTCGTGCCGAAAATAATCCGGATCAGAATGTCGATGCCATGTTTTCTTCAAGAGATTTTTTTATCCTTTGTATTTCAAACTCTAGTTCTCTAGCATGGGTGTCCTATTGGTTTTGTATATTTTTTCTCGAACTCAACATTCATCTCATATCTATGTATTTTCAATGCCTTGTTTAGATTTTCTGTGTTGAGAGAATCAACCACTTTTGTGGATTTCTCAAACTCTGAACTGAGCTCATCTTTCACATTTTTCAATTCTACTTCTAACTATGTGATCCTGGTCGTGGTCGTGCTTAAGGCATTGGCCACTTCAAGAAAAAATGAGGCATTTAGCCCCACATAAGCATGGAGGGAAGAGGCTTCCTGAATAAGATTCTCTTCTGGGTTAGGCCTAGCCTTCCACTCTACTACTCTCCCTGCAGATGACTTGGACTTGGTGGCTTCTCCTCTCTTTCTTTTGTTTGATCTTTTCTCAATGATTTTCATTTTTTCATCATAATAATAATCTCCGATGGCTACTACAGTGCCTTCAAAATTCAGAGCTTGTGAAGAGAATGAACAATCACCTGGGATGGCATTGATGGGAGCGTATTCCGGTGGTGGTATGTTTACAATAACCAGATTGAGAATTTATGGGGTGCTTGGAGTCTTGCTAAATTCTTGTGATTGTTGTTGTTTTAACAACTTTTCTGCCTTCCTTTGAGCCTCGGTCTCCTCGGATAATCATTTGGCCTCTACTTCATCAACCATCCTTCTAGCCTCTGCCTCATCAGCCAGTCGTTTGGCCTATGTCTCATCAACCAGTCATTTGGACTCTTCTTCAACTTTCTTCTTTTGGAGGGCATCCTGCTCTGCTTTGATTTCATTTTCTCTTTTAATCCTTTCCTCATCGACTTGCTATCACTGGTACTCTTCCTCTTCTTGAAGTCATTTCTTGTTCTAACTCTTCTGCCTCCTAACCTTTTCTTATTCTTTAATGTTCACATTGTCCTGTCCTTGCTGGAGAAGTCTCTGAAACTATTCAATTGTTACTCTCTTCAGTTTTTCCTGTTCAGATTCAAGTTCTTGTCTAGCAGAATCATTGGGTAAATTTTGTAGGACGTCTTCATAGAAGAGGACTCCTTTAAGCATGTGTTGGACGTAGGCCTATTTTGAGGAAATACCAAATGTTGGTAAGGTAAGGCCCAATTTTGGAGAAGAATAGATGGCAAGAAAAGAAATACATGTGAGGAAAAGCCGCATGAAAAGGAGGAAAGCATGCAAGACACGCAGACGAGAAAACCTAACCATGTTATGGTTAGGGTTTTGGCAAGAGATTGTAAGAACTAAGAATCTTGCAAATTAGTATAAATAAGAACCTAGGAGGTCTAGGTCGAGGTTCGAAGGGGTGTTCGGAGTTAGTTCTGAATTGTAAGAAACTATTGCGATACCTCTTTGTAAGCTGTTGAGTTGTAGAAGAGTAAAGTAGCGAGATCTTGAGGGTTAGATCACATAATGAGGAGCCTGGTGTGATCTAGTTCGCCTCACAGAAGTTGTGGAACCTTTTCTCTGGATTGTATGATCGGAATTGTAGTGCGTGCAACACCATTTATTGCAGAAATATAAATAAAGAGCCTATGAAGCCAGATCTTTGTGGACATAGCCCAAGAGGGGGTGGACCATGGTAAAACTTGTGTCATGTGTGATGATGGAATGTCTGTTTACTTTCTATTAATGGTTGATCATATTTAATTCCTGTTAATGATTGATTTACAGATATGTGGTTAGCTAGATCTATTTGATTTCATGCAAGGGTTTAACAAATGAGTGGATCTTAATAATAATAGATTGAACAATCAGTTTAAGGCCTGAGAAATATCAATTACAATCCCAGATCACCATTCTTTCCTAGACTGAAAGCACCTGAGCATTGCAGTCCCCCATATTATTATCTCAAGTGAGACTGTGTAGTACACTCTGTGTGTTGTGTTTCCTTCTGGTTTACCAGGAGGGCCGATAGTTTTAGAGGGTTTTGTTGGAAACTTGTTCATATATGAACCTAGGTCAGCCCAAGAAATATACAAGAGAGATTAATATCCAACAAATGGTTCCGTTGCTAGTACCTGGATGAAAAGACATAGGAGAAATATCTTGTCGAGGAGATGAAGAAATCACAGGGCACAAAGAGGGGCTCACACGATATAATAATAAAATGAATCAGTGATGCAACCACAAGAATGGCCACAAAGATTATGGCCTGCAAAATGTTAAGAAAGTGTTGCAAGGAGGAAGTCCCTACAGGGGTTGTCGTAGCTGCATCACAGTGCGCCAATGGCACCATACTCAGTTGGTCCCCTTATCTATTGAACCTGTTCCTCGATGACTGTAAAGAGGCGTAGGACTTGGGGACAAACTTTCACTATTCTTGGCTATTGATTCAGATAGAATTAGTCAGGTGGAGGGAGCCACCGTATTCTTATTTTTGCGACATGATAGGTCGTTTCTGCGCAACACGATATACCTTAATGGGGAGAACTTCGGACCCCCAGAGAAGAAGTGGCAACATAGGTACCTTTGCGTGGTACTTCAACAACATCCATGAAATCATAGCAAACACATGGAAGATTACTCCAGAGGTTGTCACACAATACCAAGTTATTTCAAATTCAGAGCCACACACCACAACATGTGGGTCCAAGCATGCATGGATCCACAGAAGGAATGATTGCAACTGTGATATTGCATCAATGCAAAAGAGGTTGAAATGGAAATGAGGTATTTGTAATATGATTGGAATATCCCACTCATCCATAAGGAAGTGCCTACAAGAAAGTAGGAAGAAGCAGAGGTATCGAAGACACCTACAGGAGACAATGCTGCACCAAAAAATCTAAAGCCCAATCAGAAGGTGACACAACAAAAGAAGGGGAGTGTGCCAAAGAAGGAAGCATAGGCAGGGGAAAAGGACACTGCCCCAACACAAGTAGAATAAGGAGTGGGGGACACAACAATGTAAGAAACCCCCTTGGTATCCACCCCACAGGAAAAAGGGCCACCCGAGCGACCAATTATACACACAGGAGGGCCATGCAAGAAGGCCAAGGTGCACAAGCAACTGCCAGAGTACACAATTACTAAGGATGACACCGACCTCGTGGAAGAAAAAGTACAGGACCGTGCAGCTGAGGAGTTTGAAGAATCCCAACACCAAAGAGGTCAAATCCAAGATGAGATGGAAGACATAAGGCAGGTGCTAGAGTAGATAAGTACAACACGAAGGCTGAAAGGGGGAACATAATCCTTCCCCGCAACAACAGAAGCAGAGTCAAGGACCATGTCGAGCGAACAAGACACCATCCACACCATAGTGCAGGCGAGTCCGAACTTTCAAGTTACATCCAAAATGATGTAGTTGGATGAAGCCATAGCCCAGACACCACTGAAGGATCTGGCGTAGGTGGAGTTGGTACTAGCAAGAATACCAACTAAGGCACTATACAAAATTCAAGTCACTGTCGCACAGGAGGTGAAATCACATGCAAGAACATATGCGACAGAATTACAACATACAAAGAATGGCAAGGAATCCTTAGAACTGGTAGTTGAGTAGGTCAAGCTTGAAATAAACTAGGGAAAATAACATGCAAACATAATTCAACAAAGTCTGACAACGATGTATAATTGCATTCCTGATAGCGCGCAAGAAAAGAATAGAAGCGCAGAGGATAAGCTCAATATCATTACACAAACCGTCAATCAATATAGGCAAGATATTGAGGAGCTAAAGGAAAAACTAACCCCCACGACTCCTCCCGAGGTTCGAGAGCAGAGGAAGCAAGAAGCTGCACTCCACATAGTAGAATTGGACAAACAAGCAAGCACAACAAAATAATTATTCAACAGAGTCGCCTAGTTGTGGACAATCCTAGAAGAAGATGAGAAATTACAACGATGTGACATGGAGGAGGGAAGACTCAATGCAGCCATACAAGAGCTCAGAAAAAGGTAGAATAAAATGAGAATTACAGAGTGCTTGAAAGGAAATCAAGACTTAAATAAGTTGCAGGCAGAGTTAAAATCCGTGCATATGAAGAAACAAGAGATACAAGGGGAATTGGAACCACTCCAAGAACAAGCAGCGCAGATGATCGCACAGTTGGAGGAGGAGAAGAAGAGCATGGTGTAGGAACACACATAGAACAAAAAATTGATCCACAAGGAGATCACAACACAGTTAGTAGAGGCATTGACAGGAAAATTCGTGTAGGTCAAGACGAGAGGAAGGGAACTAGAAGAGAAGTTCCAAATTTTGGAAACACCAATAGAAGGAGCGTGCACTAACTAAGTGGCTCGGGACAAGAAAAATTCCAGTGTTGGGGGACTTTTGGGCACATAATTATTTTGAGGAAATACCAAATGTTGGTAAGGTAAGGCCCAATTTTGGAGAAGAACAACCGACAGGAAAAGCAACACATGCGAGGAAAATACACATGCAAATGAGGAAAGAATGAAAGGCGTACATGAAGGAAAACCTAACCATGTTAGGGTTAGGGTTAGGGTTTTGGAAAACCTAACCATGTTAGGGTTAGGGTATTGGAAATATATTGTAACAGCTAAGAAGCTTATAAATTAGTATAAATAATAACCTAGGAGGTCTAGGTTAGGGTTCAAAGGGGTGTTCAGAGTTAGTTCTGAATTGTAAGAAACTATTGTGATACCTTTTTGTAAGTTGTTGAGTTGTAGAAGAGTAAAGTAGTGAGATATTGAGGGTTGGATTGGAGGCTGAGGAGCCTGGTGTGATCTAGTCCACCTCAGATAGGTTGTGGAACCTTTTCTCAGGATTGTATGATCGGAATTGTAGTGCACGCATCGACATTTATTGCAGAAATCTAAATAAATATCCTAAGAAGCCATATCTTTGTGAACGTATCCTAGGAGGGGGTGAACCACGGTAAAACCTATGTCATCTATGATGATGAAATGTCTGTTTACTTTCTTTTAATGGTTGATCATATTTAATTCATGTTAATGATTGATTTACACATATGTGGTTAGCTAGATCTATTGATTGCATGCAAGGGTTTAATAGATGAGTGGATCTTAATAATAATAGATTATGAAATCAGTTTAAGGCTTGAGAAAGATCAATTACAATCCCATATCCCCAGTCTTTTCTAGTCTGCAAGCACCTGAGCATTGCAGTCCCCCATAGAACTATCTCGGGTGAGACTACGTAGTACACTCTATGTTTTGTTTCCTTCTAGTTTACCAGGAGGGCCAATAATTTTAGAGGGTTTTGTTGGAAATCTGTTCAGATTTGAACCTAGGTCATCCCAAGAAGCATATAAGAGAGATTAATAGCCAACAACATGTCTTCTTCGAAATCAACCACATGGATGTTAGAGTGTGTGAGATCAACAGACCTAATGTAGTTAACTGGAAGATCATGTGGATCATGGCCTTTTGTCTCTCCTAGGCATAAGCACACATCTTGTAGGGAATCTGCCTCTTTTCTTACATGAGGGCCATTAGAAATGGTGTAATTCCTTATGTGGATTGGAAACACATGCCAATTTTTTTATTGTTTCTCATGAGAAGAGAGGTGACCCAGGTTCTTGTACTTGTTTGATAGTAAATTTCTCTCATTAGGAGATAGTCTGGGACAAATAAAGGTAAAATATGTGGGGGCCCAGTGGAACCATACACCTTAATGTACGCGTAGTGTTTTCCCAAGTACCAGTATGCTACCCCTTTCATTCCAGTCCGGGCTTCAATGGAAATTTTGTGCCTAGGAAAACTAAAAAGTACAATATAGAGAGGGGAAAGGAAGTAGTTACATATGTCATAAAAATATCTTTTGTAGTTTATGATCCATAATTCAGATCAATACACATGTATAGGGGGTTGATCTTGGTCCCAGTTTTATCTAAGGTCTATAAAGAACAAAGGAACAAATGGAATCAATCAGGTAGGTCGACATATAAAAGCAGGGCTTTCTCATACCTGGAATGTTTTTCATGTGTAGACAGATGTTGAAAGCTAGGATGTCTACCCAATTGAACACTTGTCATGTTTTGACAATGGTATGGGCCAATGGTAGCCAATCTGTTTGAAAGTGTGTGATTTTTTCCTCTCCATATAATCGGTTCAACATAGCGACCAACATTTTGTATGGTGCTTTGAATTTCTAAGTTGGGACCAGACTCTATCCCAACTTAAGAGTCTCGTCCTCATCCACCCACCAATGTTTGATCAGTTTACTTGGGCCTTTGTTTCTTTGGGAGAAACCTTTCAAGAATGGCTCATTGAGAGCGCAAGCAGGTATGGGTAAGTGATACCTTGTGTTGATATCTTCATTACTCATGATGCTACTTGTATCCTGTTCTTGCTTATGATGTTCGTGGAGGGTCAAATTGCTTGAAGCACAATTGATCTTCTTTGTTGTAGGGAAAACAGGTCGGTTGAGCAGCGACTAGATGAATGTCGATTTTTCAGAATGTTCCGATATACCTCTAGGTTTTCATTTTCTAGGGAAAAATATCCAATATTGAAAATTCTATATATTTCTTCGTACTCGAGGCCATGGTCTTCACTAGTGTTATGGGTAGTGTCTATTCCCAGAACCTCTACTTGGCGAGAAGAGGTTTCAGGTGTAGAGGCTAACTGAAAATAGAAAGAGCCCTTAGGTCTTCTAATAATTGACTTTCCATAATGAGATGCTACCTAAATCATGTATTACCCAAGATAAAACACGAATTAATCCAAAAAAAATAATGTGGCAATTGTAAAGAGATAAGCCATTTTAAAAAGAACGTAACACCTACAATTTATCCAAAAAACATGGTTTCAGAGTGTTGGCGCAAACCATTTTGGGGAAAAGAGCAGTAAATTATGAAGGCAGTTAGAAAATGGACTAGAAAAAGGAGAACCTCTACCTGGGTAGTGTCTGTTACCAGAACCTCTACTTGGTGAGAAGAGGTTTCAGCTGTAGAGGCTAACTGGAAGTAGAAAGAGCCCTTAGGTCTTCTAATATTTTGACTTGCCATAATGATATGTTACCCGAATCCTATATTACCCAAGATAAAACACGAATTAATAAAAAAAAAATAATGTGGCAATTGTAAAGAGACAATCCATTTTAAAAAGAACGTAATACCTGCAATTAAGAAAGAAAACATGGTTTCAGAGTGTTGGCACAAACCATTTTGGGGAAAAGAGCAGCAAATTATGAAGGAAGTTAAAAAATGGACTAGAAAAGGAGCATGCGTCAGAAAACAGGGAAAAACAATGCCAAGGAACAAAGAAAGTCAAAGGAAAAAATAAGGACATGGATTGATGAAGGAAAACAGTTGGATTGTAGATCAACCGTGTGTAGGAAGATAGAATGTGGATGAACCTAATTCACTTAGGGTTAGAGGGTTAGAGTTTTGCTCATTATTGTAAAGGGTTTTAACCAATTTTTGTAGTATAAATATATGTGATTGAGATGTATGAGAGAGTATCAAGTTGGAGATTTTTTGGTTGTTTCTAGAGCATGATCTCAGGAGATCAGTGAGGAATGTTTAGATTATCTTGGAGGTAGTTTTTGAGACAAAGAGATGCATCGTAACTGAGGGCCAGGTCGCAATATGTGGAGCTTAGTGTGACCTGGTCAGCCTCTTATGAATGCTTATGTAGTGCACACAACACTATAAACTTGATGAGGAATGATAAAAGAGCGAATAATGCTAGATCTTTGTGGACATAGCCTAGAGGGGGTTAACCATGGTAAAACTTCGTGTCTCTATGTGGAATGGTTTTCTTATTTCTTGCAGTTACTTTTTTTTTTTTTTATGTTAAATGAATGAATATGGTAGAAGTAAATCACAACGTGCACTAGGATAGCTATAATATTTACTGCAACATGAACTTTAATGAAAGAACATGATTATAGAGTGATAGATCTGATGTATGTTGAGTTAGAAAGAATTTATGGCATCCCCACAACAACCTCCCTTCCATCATTGTAGACATATGGGTCATGTAGTCACCCATAAGCCATCCCGGGTGAGACTTTATTGTGCAATCTATGCACAATGTTGCCTTCTGGTCTCCAGAAGGGCCGATGGTTTGCAGGGTTTTATTGGAAACCTAAAGTAGAACCCGAGTTAGCCCAACCAAATCCAACAAATGATGGACCAATATATGATATGCCTCATCTATATGACCAGACCAACATAGATCAGTCTTTAGAACAAGTAAGCAATCTAAGAAACTTTTTGGTGTTTTGCTTGAAGTTATTGAATGATAAAACATCTCTACAAGTATTACAAAGTCTATTAGAAAAGTGCAATTCTGGAGAAGAGATAAAACTAGAACAAAATATAGTCAATCAAGTCCGTAAGAAGACATGAACAAATAGGGATTTCAGGTTGAATGCAAATATTGGAGAATTTAACATGGGTGACATCATATTAGATTTGGGATATAAGGTAAATGTTCTCCCTAAGAAGACATGGGAATGCATGGGGGAACCTACATTGGGATATTCACATATTTAGTTGAAACTAGCAAACCATCATAGAGTGGTACCAATTGGTCGATTGAAAGGAATACCAGTGGATTTAGATGGTGTGTGCACTATGGAAGATTTTGAGGTGATTGATATAGTGGATAATACTACAACTTATCTAGCATTGTTGGGACTGGATTGGGCATTTGAAAATCAATCTATCATTAACTTAAATACCATGATTTGTTTTTTAAATCAAGAGAGTACAGAGTTATAGCACCCTTAGATCCTTCAGAAGGTGGAAGATATGTTGAACCAACAATAGACAATTTTGTCCCAGACGAGATAAATCAGTTTTATAGAACTATCACGCGCGAGGAATATTACATTAACCCAACATCAGATGGAATGCTTAGTTGGAGAAGCATTAGTTATTGTGCTTCAGATTCGTATAAAGGACTGGAATATTGGTAGCAACTCTTACATGAGATATCTACCAAAAGATGTGCACACTAAGATGGGTTGGCACAGAGTTAAGAGAACCTCCAAATTTTTATGGTCAAAATGATTTGGAAGATTTTTTAATAAAGTTTGAGTTAGATATTCTGGAAAATCAAAGGTTACTAGTTTTAGATATTTCATTGAAAGAAACACTTGCATGTTGGTGGGGTACTCACAAAGAGAAGATCCATGACTCGTATCAATGCAAAATATTATTGCGCATTAGATTTGGCACAATACATGAGAATAAATATATGGATAAGTATGATGGAATTTCACAACCTAGAGAACAKATAGACATATGCATAACTCAATGGAGACCGGTACCACTGGAGGAATSGCCAAATTAATTTATTCATACATTAGAAGGAATCCCAAGGAACTTGTATACAGAATTGGAACTGCGTAGAGGAAATGTAAATTGAGAATATTTACAACATAACTTTGTGACCARGTTTTCATTTGAACATGAAAATCCAATGATATATACAACACTGAAGTTGGTAAAAGAGAAGATATTTGAAGAACCTGAAGTTGAAATTGTAACAACTTATCAAAATTAGAATCGACAAACAATCAKACAATTGCTACATTRTTRGCACATCGCAGAAGATGACCCARCAGAAGAAAACCGACATGAAGTTCAAATAACATAAGTTGAAGGAGAAAGATAAGTAGAAGGCCCAAAGTTATAGTCATAAGAGTTTGTTTCACCATTAAATATCAAGAAAGTCAACATTGGAATAGAGGAGAATCTGAAGAGTGCAAGTATTGGTGACTATTGGGATAACCAGACAGTGGAAAGAATAACATAACTATTGTGCAAGTATAGTGATCTATTTCCAACAACATTTTCAGATATGAAAGGGGTAGCAGGCGAACTTGGAGAAATGAATATTCCTCTATGACCAGATGCCAGACCAATAAGACAAAGACCCTATAGGATGAATCTAGTATATAAACATAAAGTTAAGGAAGAGATTGATAAAATGATAGAGGCTGGTATAATAGAACCTGTTGAAGAATCTGAGTGGATTATCCCAATGGTAGTTCAGGAGAAGAAACAAGGGGGGATAAGGATCTATGTAGACTTGAGGAAGTTGAATGATGCATGTTTGCATGATCCCTTCCCTACTCCATTTACGTATGAGGTATTGGATAATGTAGGAGGACAAGAAGCATATTCATTTATCGATGGATTTTCAGGGTATCACCAGATCATAATAGCACCGGAAGATCATCATAAGACTACATTTGCTACAGAATGGGGGTCATATAACTACACAATGATTCCCTTTGGATTGAAGAATTCCCCTGCTATTTTTCAAGAGTAGTGGTAGTTGCATTTAAGGATTTTATACATAATTTTTTGGAGGGTTATCTGAGTGATTGGACAGTATTTAGCTTATTGAAAGATCATGTTGAAATTTTAAGATTGATGCTAGACAGGTGTATATAGTGCCAAATTTAATTGAATATTAAGAAATGCATCTTCAACGCATCATTTGGAATTTTGCTAGGACATGTGGTGTGTAAATAGGGTCTGTTGGTTGATCCTGTGAAGATTATTGTCATTGTTAATTTACCACCACCTAAGTCAGTATGCCAATTAAGAGATACACTTGGTCATATAGGCTACTATAGGAAGTTCATAAGGAGCTATGCACATATTACTGCGCCCATGGAGAAACTATTAAAGAAGGATATCAAATTTCAATGGAATGAGGAGTTCCAACAAAGTTTGGACATCTTGAATGAGAAAATGGCGACAACGCCAATTTTGGTGTTTCCAGATTGGTCAAAAGAGTTCCATGTTCATGTGGATGCTTCTTCAATAGAACTTGGAGCAGTATTAACACAACCAGGAGAAGGTGATATAGATCATCCAATAACATTTGCAAGAAGGAATCTCTCAGATTCAGAACATAATTATAACACAACAAAGAGAGAAGGCTTGGCTATGGTGTATGCATTGCAAAATTTCAAAAATTATTTGTTAGGCCAACATTTTAAAATGTTCATAGATCATTCTCCTCTTAGATACCTAGTCAACAAGCCATTGTTGGGGGGGGGGGGGGG
>ML843580.1:26947-65419 GCA_009831015.1 Picea engelmannii
TTCTAAAAGGGGCATTAGAGGAGACTATCACAAGGAAAGGTGAGGGGATATGGGTTACCATGTACATTATGGGTTTTTATATAATATATAATTTATATAAATATAATTTATATAATATATAATTTATCAAATATATACAAACAAACTTAAAATTTATAATCCTTCACCCGCGCACCCATAACCTAAAATTCATAATCCTTCACCCGCGCACCCATAACCTGCCTTGAATTACCTCACCTCCCAACCGTGAGTATTGAGAGTGAGAGAAGTCATTGTTGGAGTGAGTGAATCCATTGTTGGAGAAAGTGAAGCCATTGTTGGAGTGAGAGATCACCCGTGTGCCCATAACCTCCCCTAAATTACCTCACCTCTCGGCCGCGACTAAGAGCGAGAGAAGCCATTGTTGGAGTGAGAGAAACCATTGCTGGAGCGACTGATATTTCCCTTACGCCATTGTTGGATTGAGAGAAACCATTGCTGGAGTGACAGAGGAGGAGCGACCGAGAGTTCCCTTACTGGAGCGATAGAGAAGGCGATAGAGGAGACCCCACCTTGACTAGGAATGATGCCAAAATCGGTAAGTTCTTAAAATCCTTTAAAACCACAAATACATAATTAAATCAAGGGTTGGATGGACAAGTTCACTATGGGATTGGCTGTGTCTACCCTATTCTGGTTGTCGTTGCCTGTGGTGATCGCTGCAACTGATATCCAAGTTATGTAATGCATATTTACCAACTTCAGAGTAAGGTTCCAATCCCCAATATTCAATGCTAATACTGCACTCAATGTATAGAGAACCGAGATTAATGATACCATTGTCATCTCCATTTACCCTTCCCAGTTCTACCATTGTCTGCTCATTTTGTTCATGTTTATGCACTGAGACCTGGTTCCGAGTTTTATCCAAACGAGTGAATTTATTACGCTGCTTCTTTATGGTAATTTATTCACTAATTTTAAGGCAAAGAAGACATCCATCCTTGCCCATAGACTCAAATCAATCTTGTTAGTGTGAAGATTCAATAATTTATTCCAGGACAAAACCTTGAAACTCACGAGGGAGGTATAACAAGTATCTCGTGTATAACTGGAGGTACCAACATTAGGGTAAATACTTCTAACAACGATCTTAACCAGGTCAGATTCTTACATTCCTCTATCAATGGTAGCTTGGAAACCCATGATGATGCTATAACCGCAAGATCTAGGGATCACCAAAAGTTTGTAGTTAACCTTTTAAGCCTTCATATTGATGATAACACTAGAAAATGATTAGAGAAAGGTATTATTTTTGTTATAGCGCCTCTCATGTTCCTATCGAAGATATCTTATGTAACATTAATTATGGTATTAGGAGATTTAAACATTCAAGAAGAGATTAGGATTTCTTGATCATCCTTCACAAGGAAAAACTTCAATGAAGAACACTAGTAAGGAATAATATCTTGTTCTTGAAACCTTGGAAAACAACCATGATGTTGTAGTTTTAAAATTTGACAAAGGTGGAGCCATAGTCATATTGAACAAGATTGATTATTGTTGGCACAGGGGTAGACCCAGGGTTCAACGCTTCAATAGCACACCAACAAAACCCTAACTACCAGCCCTTTCGGCAACACCTGAGAAGCAAACGAAGTCTCACCCGAGGTAGAAGTAGGGGGGGTTACAGGACTCAGGTGTCTATAACCAAGCTGGGACACAAATTTGTGATAATAACACTTCACAGAGTATTCTAGCAACACTTATAATGGGACATGCATTAGTTCATTATCTTTATTAACATCGCAGAACAAGCCCTAATATGGATTGGTGTAGTAACAACAAGGATTAAGCATTTCAATCACTTAGCACATAACATTAGGTTAGATATAATATTCATTCATCCTTAACACATGTAAATCACTAAGCAACAACAGATCTATATATCATACATAACATTCAAGGCATTGAGCATATTCATAACATAACCAATAAAGAACAAATAAAAACACATACACAAGATATTCGTGGTTCACCCCAGTGTGGGGCTACGTCCACCAACTGCTTCATCTTCTTTATTATTCTTCAATCTCTTACATTCATTTTCTCCTGTGCACTAAGCCACAGAGCCAAGATTCACACTGGACATGAGATCTACGCACTGAGCATCAGATCCTCCTTCCAAAAACTAGGTCAAGGCACAAAGACAACTTCTCTATCGAGCACAGAGCCTTACATACACATTCTGTTGCACAAATAAACTCAGAGCTACTTGCACTTAGCCGCTTTCCACTACCTATTGACTACATTCTACAATACATTATTACTTATTTATACTTTTACAATAAGTCCTAATCATGGGTAAACCCCATGGGATGACATCCCATAACCCATTACAAAAACCCTATGGAACCCCTTGCTGGGTCCACATAGCCTGCAAAATCGGTGATATCCGCAATCTCAGCTTCGCTTGGGCGCTCTATCTTCGACCAGCCTTTCGAAGTCCAAAAGTGGTCCAAACTTGACCAAGGTTTTCTGAAAACTTGGTTCACAACCAACATGCCCCCAAAACTCACCTGTGACTCGTCCCGAGTCACTCAGGTCTAGTCAATGTCGCTTCGAAGGCCTCGATCTTCACTTGAGCTACCTCGAATTTTTGCTTTGCCTGAGCCTCCTTCTCAACAAGCTCTTGGATCATTTTCTCTGTAACAGGCCCTTCCAGGCGTTGTTTGATTGTCGCAACCACTTGGTCCAATTGCGATCCTTGTCCTTCAATTTTTTCGAACACCTTGCAGACTTCATCCTACACAGGTTGTAGTTTCTACGCAACTTCCATTACTTTTCCCTGGATGGTACTGATCTGATGTTGCACTATGCGTTGTTCCTTAGATCTTTTCATTCTTTCAATTGTGGTGAGAAACTTCATCTGCGCCTGCACGAAGAATGCCTACTATTGTGCCTCCTGTAACTGTGCTTCCAATTTCCTTATCTCTGGATCTTCTGCGAGGTGTTCATAAGTTTGCGTGCTTTTATCGCTCAACTATTTGCATCCTGAGGTGAGGGCTCTGATCCTTAATACTGCATTCTTAGCGGCTTCCTTCCTCTAGTCATGCACCTCCTGCAAGGTGCTTGGTACTGCTTGGATCTCCAACTCCGTTATCCTTGCTAGAAGTTGTTGGATGGTCTCAGCGAGCTTCGCCACTTGAACCTCAACCGACTCCTGTTCCTCCTGTGCCAAGCTTGGCATAGAGAGACATGCTTTATTCACTGCTTCTTTGACTGTAGCTCATTTTGCGAGCAACTTATCATTTTTTCTCTGTAGCTTCGCCTTATCCTCCTGGAGCATCGCCCGAAAATCTTCTTTCTCATTTTCATACGTGGTTACATAGTACAGCGCTACTCGTAATTTCTCTAAGACTTCCTCTTTATCTTGTTTCAAGTCTTGTATAGCCTTTTCCTTCTCTTCTTGGACTTTTTGAAGTTGAGCCTCTGTCGCATCTGCAAGTCTTCTCAATTGGGTTGGTTCATCCCCCAATTCTGCAATCTGTGACAATGAAGGTGCAATAGGTACTATGAGGATCAATTGAATAGCTTGTTGTATTTACTTCAGTTCCTTCTCGACCCTTCCATACAACTCCTCCTGATTCGCTCCATATCTCTGCAAGATATCCTCATAAGCATCCTCCATAGCTCTGAGGACCAAGATGATGTCATCCTCCGTGAATGTGGCCTCTAATTGGGGCTTGCTATCGTGCATCTTCTTTCTTGCCAAAGGTTTATGGGGAGAAACCTTCCTCTTCTGCGGTGTTACTGTTTCAGTAGGGGGATGTTTTGGCAGTGTAGCTTCACCTTCTCCTTACTTTTCTCCTTCATCCCCTCTTCCTTGTCCATTTGCTTCGTCTCCTCCTCCTAGTGAGCCAGATCCATTTTCTTCAGAGGCATTGTCCTCCTCATCAGTCTCTATATTCTAGACTTCATCCTTTTTCTTCTTATTCTTTGTCCCATTGAACTGTCCGACATGTTCGACCTGGGTGACTAGGGGGCTTCCTATGATGTCAGTGTCAGAGAGTTATGCATCATCAACAGGTACAAGGAACTCCTCCGACCATTCCTTCATGATCTGCTACATGTCTTCATCTGTCATCTTGTAATATGACTATAACTCTTCCTTGCTCTCATATTTTCACGCAACGATATAAATAAAATGTCAATCTACACGGAACTTGGCTATCGGCCTGTACTAGTTCAAGGTGCACAATGTCATGCGTGTAAATGCTTCAATGTAAACCTTTAGTTGCTAATAATACACATGGAACACAACGTTGAATTGCCATTGCTTCGACATGTCGTTGGTGTACCACAAGGTAGAGAAGCTAGCGACCAACAACTCTGATTGTTCAATCTCTGGAAAGGTGGCTCCTTCAGGCATTTTCCAAGTGACAAATTCAATCAACACGATCAACCAGATAAAGTGGAATTCGTATCCCAAATCCTGAGATTTGTGATAGTATTTCTCGAGTTCGTTGATGAGGTAACTCACCCAATTCATCTACATGCACTCCACACATTTTCTTATGAGGTCCACCATGAACCTGATGCCCTGTGTGGGGCAGTTATTTCTTACAATCTTGACAGCTATGAGTTGGCAAGTGAGGTGCATTGTTCCATCCTATATAGTGGCTACCTTGTATCCTTTCTTTCCCTTTTCGACTTCTTCGTAAGGCTCCTTGATGCGCTGTGCCAAGGAGCCGTCCAAGGCCTTCCCTGGGTAAAAATGCTGAGGGTCGGGTCCCTTCGTGCTTAATCCTATAATCAAGTGGATCAACGCCGGATCCATAGTAATATGCTGATCGATCCATAGGTATCCACGATGGTAGCACAGAAAGAGGATTTTAACACAAGCGTTAACCTCCTGATGACGACCAAAATGGGGAATATTCATCACATTTAGCTATTGGCAACCAACGATTCTGTCAAATTTTATCATAATTAAAAGTCACAACAAAGGGATAATTTTTTTTTTTGTAGCTTCCTCCTCCTTATATCACAAACGTTTATGTCTTTTGGTTTCAAGGAGATTCATTGGCCCAACTGATTATAAGAGTGTTTCGTCTTTAAATCTCCCGTCTGTTTTGTTTAATTTCATGACTGCAAGCATGGAATTAAAAAAAAGGTTTGTCTTGGATAATCATTTTATAGTTTGTGGTTTCTTTGTTTCTTTTTCAAATGAGATTACACCTAGAGGGCATCTATTTAAAAAAAAAACCTTTAAGTTTGTAAGCCTATGTGTTCATCCATTACCATTATGCTTGATTGAATCACTATGGGAAATATGACTTGATCATATCTATGGTTGATTATATGATTTTGATATTTGATATGCCTAATTGCGCAGAACCTTGGATTAAAATTTGAAATATGCTTCTTGCTCTTACTAGTCATATTGCAATCCTATCACCCTGGTATAAGACTAATGTACTTACAGTTCCACATCATCCTATTGTTCTGCATAATTAAGACTCTCATTCATTATTCGAAAAGGTAAGTGATAATGGTTTGGGTTTGATGTTCATTGTGCATAGTGGTTCGCAAGCCTGCATGTCCTCTGGTTCTTTGTCACTCAAAGATAAAATTACCAAGCATGATAGCCTCCCAAGTCCATAGGTATCAGGCCTCTTCCGATTTTATAGACCTCTCCCTATTGTTTGTGTATTGGAAAACGAAACCTCCCTCTCATTGCCTTTACTGTGTATGTTTGATAACTCCCATGGCTCCCATGATTAGAATTGAACCTAATGGATCGCAATCCATCCTCGCCCATGACGATGCCATAAGTGATTTACAGGCACATGGCTGGGAAATTTTCATCCAAAAGTTTGAGGGTTATAACCTAGCAGTTGCATAGGCATTCACTCAATCATTTGATGGCTCTAGAGCAAGAATTAGGGATTTTCAACTCAAAGTAATCGAGGATTCCATAGCACGAGCTACAGGATTGTCATAGGAGGGAGAAACATGATTCAAAAATGCCAAGCTAGAAGGCGTGCATTGGAGTCTATTCATGGTCTCTAAGAAATCGACATGTTGTCCTAAAGGTACACTGATTACTCTCTTGAAACCTTGATGGCACGACCTGCTTCTAATTCTTAAACAATTCATAACTTGTGAGGGTAGGTATGGCTTAGTGTTTTTGTATCACATCCGCCTGTTGATGATTTTCCTAGGGTTCAAGATAAATATTCCTTTCTATCTGTTGATGAATTTGCATAAAATGTCTAAGCGTTATCAGAAACAAAGTTTAAACCCTCTATCTAGCCTTTTCCACCATGGGCTTATTCAGATTTTGTTGTTGTCGCATCTAGCTAAGACTGGAGATGCTTGGGAAGATTTCTTGTGTAGGAATAAATTCATCCTACCCGAGAACACAGTAGAACTGCCTCTACATTTAAATGTGAACCCTAGTCCCTATAACCCCACCACCGAAAGTCAAGGTGTTGATCCACATGGGGACCATGCGACCACTGAACCAAACTCTATTGCTATGCAAAACCCTTTGGGAAAAAAACCAGGAAATAATTTTGTGCCCAGAAAATCGTTAGAGGAGGTAATAGATGTATTAAAGGAGAGGGTTTCTCCTGCTCCTACTATTGAGTCGAATCAGGGTTTTATTGACAAATAAACTGTTAAGAAAAATAAAAAAAAATAAGAAACATGGTAACTCATATTTGAGTTTTGTAAACAAGAGACCAAGCAGGTTAATATCCACGAGTCTGAGAAATCGACAACAAGATCATCTAAGCTTTATTTCAGTGATCAATGTCGATGATAACTTGACTGATGATGAGATCAATGAATTTCTTGCCCGAGAAGATGTGGATAACCAGTGTCTCGAAAATGAAACTGGTAGTGAAGCTATACAATACGATTTTGTTTCTGAACTACCTCTGTTTCTAAAAATCCAGAAAGCTTCGCTGGTATAAGCCATGATTTGAAGTAGGTGACTGAGAAAACCAAAGCACCCATTGCAGAGTACACTCAACCTCTGCCTGTCATGACACCTGTACATTATGATAATTGTCTTGACTGGGTTGAATGTTACTACAAAGATATACCATATCTCCAAAAACAGTTAAAATATATGGCAACTCGAAACTCCTTGCTTGAAAGGGAAAATCAATAATTGAAGGCATGCTTTCAATCCAACGTAGATCGGGAAAGTAAAAGTTTCAAATGAACCAATAATGTGATTATCAAGAACGCAACAAATTTCAACGCTATCATTAACTCAGAATTATTAAATCCTTCATTGTCTAATCTCTAAAATGGTAAAAAATGGTTTTGATTCTCTTTGATTTGATTATGTTGTGAAAATCAAATAGATAGATTTATTTTGATTATTTTTCTTAATTTAAGACTAGCTACAGAATCTCACGATTATGTAGCCAGTCTATTTGTAAATATTAGTTTGAATTGTTATATAAATTCCATTTTTATTTTATTTTATTTTTTATTTTTAATTTTTTTCAGGAAAATAACAGTTATGATGTTATTCACAAGGAGAAGTAATCATGGGTTATGCGCTGCGTAGTTTAGTAATTTCTCTTTTTGTTGATAAAACTATGACATTTATGTAATTAATTTTGATAAACAAACTCCTAAATGAGTGTTTCTTTGTTATCCTATTTTTGTGGAATTACCCTCTATCTTGCATGATAAGAGGTTATTGATCCAAGATAGGTTTAAATATTGGTTGTTATTTAGTAGTAAGGAAAACTTTTTGGCTGGACTACAGTATGGACATGTAATTTTGGGAATCGATATGGAAAGCAATTCACTGTTGGCTTTAGACCCGTGTGATGCTTATTCCATTGTTTTCTCCTGCTACCTCTATATTATGAGATATTATTATTGTTGATTTAGCTTTAGCCTTGTCATCATATGGTGTTTCATATTGTTAAATATTTATATGCTATCCATAATTTGTCGTTCCATTTTCTATGTGTGATCAATCGATCATTTGATTATTATTGAATTTATTTCTAATGTTAAATGATGGATAATGTCAATACTCAGAATTGAGTTTTCTTTCGTTCTTAAATATTGATTATCTTAAGATCACAAGATTTTTTATTAGTTGTATTTATGTTGTTATTAATTTACTCCAAATATCAAACACTTCTTTTAATTTATTATGGACGTATTAGTATTGTTCTGTTATAGGTTTCCCTTAAAAGAAGGACACACATGAGCTCAAAAAACACAGAGAGATAAACTCAGTTTTGCTGATGAGAAACAGGTTACTGTGTGTTATTTTATTAATTATTTATTAATGAAACAATGATTGCATTAATTAGCTTTTGACTATTTCTGTGTCATTGTTTCAATTGTATTTGCTCAGTATTTATTAGTTTTAAATATTTAAACATTCAAAACAAAAAAAATGTTTTTGTTCTTTCTTTATCTTAGTTAGAAACACTATTACGAACATTCATTTCGCAAGATTTCAAGTAAACCTTGCAAACTGTATATAGATTGTTTATAATTATTTGTATATTCATGTTTCTATTTGAACACTTGTAATTAGTTTATAAATGGTTAGAACCATAGCTTTAGGTTAGTTTGTTTCTTTTATTATTTTTAGGACCTTAGTTGGCTAGCAAAGACATTAAACCCGCTGGGTTAGTTCATACCAAACGGCTTGGGTTAATTAGACAACCCCGATCTGGATCTGACCTTCCAATTGATGGTGTGTCACTTATGCCCGTCAACAAATGGAGCTAGAAGAAGGGCATGTAATTAATTGATGGGACGTGGAGGTCGCAAGACTCCTCCAAACAATCGTTTTCCTATCATAACAGGTAGTCGTTCTAACACAAATGTTACACTTGAAACATATACTACCTCAAATGATACCCCTGATATTTCCGTCGAACCAATGACACCAGTCCCTTAAGGGATTGATGTCCAAGAAATTGACCGCCAGTCACTCATAAGAACTCAAAGTGCCTTATCCCATATTAGATAACCTGGTAGACAACTCAATCAACCCCTTAAATTTACAAATATTCAAGAAAAACTTCAAGACACTGGTCTGCCTAGAAACACTTTGGGTGATAATACTACCAATCCTATTGAAGCACTTATCCTTGGTGCTAGAGGATATGGTATTCCACCGTCCCCACTTGTTTCTTCTCCAACTTCTTCGGGAGGTGAATCCTTGGATGAAGGCAGTTCTTCATCTGAACCATCTCAACCTTTGAATCCACCAACTCCTATGGAAAACCAAAATAATCCTGCTAGACCTTGTCTTGATCAAGATGTTGTGGCTATACCTAGACCCCAACACCCATTACCTAAACATCCAGAGAAATGGTTGCCCAAATTTGATCCAGATTAGAAGCAATCAGTTGAGGATCAGATCAAGCAATTTATGCTAGCCATTAGACTATGGAGTGTCGAACACAAAGATGTCATGTGCATGTTATTTCCTTACACTTTTGAGGGGAATGCCTCAACTTGGTATTTTTCTTAACATCCTTAGACCATCGTCTCTTGGGACAAGTTTGAAACTTGTTTTCTGGAAAAATTTGGAGATGATAAATCTACATAAATCTTGGTAATGAAACTCTCTATCTTAAAGATGAACCCTAAATAAAAAGTTAAATAATTTAACCAGAGATTCCTAACACTAAAACACAAAATCCCTAGATTCAATGCCTACAAAAAACTTAATTGTTGCATATTATATGAAGGCTTTGCATAACAACATAACCATATGGGTTAAAAGTTCCAAAAATAACACGTTATTATAATCCTTTGAGGATGAAAGTACGATTGAGAAAGACATATTGAGCTTAAAAGATAATTTAAGTAGTGAGGCTGAAACAACTTCAGCTTCTAAGAAGAAAATATAAATTCTCACTAGGCCTCCTCAAACTAAAAATCAGCAACAAACATTAGACTTAGAGATCTTGCAGAAAGATTTCCAGAAAATGTCTAATTAGGTTGTTGACTTGAAAATATCCACCGAGGAGGCATCTACAAGTAAATGAAGTTTCAAACCTCCTTTTAGAAAACCTTTCCCTCAAAACCGGCAAAACCCAACCACAAAAGGTATAAATTTTGAAAGTTTACATTATGATTTGCAAACGATATTGGAAGCACATGATAATTCTATTTCTGTTCCTCCTGAAAATTCTGATGATACAGTTGAGGAATAGGTACCAGAAGAAGAAGACTCATCTCCTCCCATTTTCGAGCACTTGTCGAACAATATTTTTCAAGCAAATTTTGAAACTGTTCACCCCTACAACACTAGAAGTAAAACACAAAACAAGTCTCCACCCGAAACAAATAAAAATGTAGTTTCAAAACAACCAAAGAAAACTGAAACTAGACAAAATCTGGTTGCCCTAGTTTTGGAGTATGATTTAATTGAGAATAAAAAAAATTAAGGGAAAATATTTATGTTTTTGAATTGCTGAAATTTCCTCTTATTTTGCAGAAAATGCTCCAGAGAATCACTGAAAATAGTAAAAAGAATGATGCTAGCAACAAAAAATCAGTAGAAATTGACTTAAACACAGCGAAAAATGTCCCAAGTAAAAAGATATCTGAAAATCAAGATAAAAGGGACTTACCAGAAAAAGTTGTAGGAAAGTTAGATAAAACTGTTTCAGGAACAACGATAAAAAATCAACAGAATTCTGTTGTTTCCACACGAAAAAATGTGCCCCCTTTTTTTATTGACTTTTGAAATTTTTAATAGGAATGTTCATAACTGTATGGTTGACTCCGGTGCATCATCAAATGTGATGCCTCTATCTGTATGCCGGAAAATTAATGCAGAAGTAAAACCTTCTGATTTAAAAACCATTCAGCTAGATTGAACGATTGTTAAAGTTATCAGTGAACTTAAAAAATGTGTTGATTAGATTATCATCCAACTCCAAAGTTCATCAAGTAATTGATATTATCGTTGTCGACATTCCTGAAGTTTATGGTCTGTTTTTAAGCAAAGATTGTTCAGAACAACTACAGGATTATTTTGCTACAGACTAGTCTCATTTGTGGCTGCCAGAAAATGGATAGCCCAACAAGATCAAAATAAACAGAGAACATTATCTTAAGCATACCATGACAGATCTGAACGACCCAAATGAGCCTTTTGTTAGCACCACAAACTCGATTGAAATGCAGGGAATGAATACCTTCTCCGGTAACTTCATGACTGGAATTTCCTCTATCACCGATCCAGAACATCAATCTAAAGTAACAACCTATACTTAGGCATTAGCTTCACCAAATACACCAAATATTGCTAATGATGCACAAATATGGTCTGTATATTTTGATGGATCCAAATCCCAAGAAAGGGCAGGTGTTGGTTGTGTGGTCATCGACCCTACAGGTAATAAAAATATTATTTCTTGTCAATTAGAGTTTGAATGTACTAACAACACAATAGAGTACAAAGCACTTCTGTAGGGACTTAGGAAAGCACTAGACATGGATGTGCAAAATTTGGTGGTATTTGGTGATTCAGAAATAATAGTCAAATAGGTAAGAAATGCAATACATTGTTTGTCACCACATATGAAGAATTACCAAACCGAGGTATGGGGTTTAATGCACAAATTTCTAACATTTAATATAAATTCCATTCCTAGGATGAGTAATTCATAAGCTGATTTACTAGCCAATGTTGCGTCTAAGTTGTTTTCCGCTGAAGGTATTTCTCCTAACACATTTTCGATCAAATTGTTATTCAGGCCATTGATTCCAAACAACATCACAAATTGGAGAATATTTGATGATGATGAGCAGATCATCAACTTTTTACATATGGAAGACACCTTCCAAGATGCAGTTATTGATGAAGGCACTCACGGTGAGAATCTCTGAGATTTCATGGTAGTATCCAATCCTCAATCTCCATAATCATCATCCGAGTTGGTAAATTCTATCCCCAATCTTGTTGTGAGATTAGAGAAATTTTATGACTTACATGACAAGTTTAGAGGGGTAGTCAATTGAAAAACTATCAATTCCTCTTTGCTCTATGAAACCATAAATTTAGGAACACGAGATAACCCTTAAAATATTAATCTGGGAAATGGATGTTTTGAACAGGAAAGGTCCGCTTTTATACAATTATTTAAATAATTTAAAGATGTATTTGCTTGGGCGTACGATGATATGAAAACTTTCGACCCAAACATCATACAACATGTAATCCCTATAAAACCCCAGACTCAGCCTTTCCAACAAAAATTGAGGAAAATGCATCCTAAATTGAAACCTATCGTTAAAAAGGAATTGAATAAATTACTAATTGCAAAAATAATTTTTTCGGTTTGGAATACTCAATGGGTATCTAACTTAGTCCCTGTAAGGAAGAAAAGTGGTGAAATTCGACTTTGTGTCGATTTTCAAAATTTAAACCAAGCATCTAATAAAGACAAATACCATGTTCCTCCAATGGAACAAATCCTACAACAAGTATCTAGTTCCAAAAGACTATATTTATTAGATGGTTTTTTAGGATATAACCAGGTCCTTATGTCTCCTTTGGACCAGCTTAAAACCACCTTTTGTACCCCGTGGGGCACTTACGCATACAAGAAAATGCCTTTTGGACTGATAAATGCCGATGCCACTTTCCAAAGAGAAATGGATATTGATTTCCATGGCCTCATCAACCAGTAATTTGTGGACTATCTTGACGATGTCACTGTCTTTTCAAAAAATAAGAAAGATTAGTTGTCTCACCTTAGGGTTGTCTTAGAATGATGTCGCAAGTTCGGCATATCTCTGAATCCCAAAAAGTCAGTCTTGCAGTAGAACAAGGGAAACCACTTGGGTTTATAGTGTCTAAATATGGAATTATAATTGATCCTAAAAGAACCCAAGCCATTGCCAAACTGCCCCTTCCTTCTTCCAAAAACGCCATGCAATCCTTTTTGGGTAAAATCAATTTTGTTAGACAGTTTGTCTCGAGTTTTTATGAAATGGTTATACCTCTACAAAATCTAATTAAAAAGGATGTTTTGTACATATGGGGACCACAAGAAAGTCAAGATTTCGATTCAATTAGAAGAGCCACAATAGAAGCACCTTCCCTGATGAGTACCAATTTTTCTCAGGATTTCACTCTATGCACTTTTGCATCAGACAAATCCTATGTTGTTGTGATTACATAGAAAAATGATGAAAGTAATGAGATACACATTGCCTTCATCATCTCTGCTTTTAAAGGATAAGAAATTAATTACCCCATGGTAGAACAACAGGCATATGTTGTTTTTAAAGCAGTCAAACACTTTAGGTCTTACCTGTTGAAATCTAGGACCAAAGTTGTTGTTCCTTACCTTGCTATAAGAAATCTGTTAGTACAAAAAGAGTTGAGTGAGAAAAGGGAAAATTGGATGACATCGCTTCAGGAATACGATCTTGAAATAACCCCTTCCCAAATTGTTAGAGGTGAAGGTATGCGTAAATTAGTGGTTTATTCAATTGAGAAATCTGAAAGTCAAACAAATGCATCAACTATAAATCAACACGATGAGAAATAGATCAGTTGTGCACAAACGGTTTCCAATTCTTGGTATGAGAATATCAAATTTTATTTACTGCATGGATATGCTCCTCACAATATTGATCCCCAAAAAAGAAGAGCACTTAGGCTTAAATCTTCATCTTTCCAATTAATCAATGATATATTATTTCGAAAGAACTTTGACGGTGTTTTTCTGCGTTGTTTAGAAAAAGAGGAGTCTGAAAAAGTCTTGGCTGAACTTCATTCCGGTGATGCTGGTGGCCATTTTGGTGGATATACCACTGCCCACAAAGTGCTAAGGGCTGGATACTATTGGCCTAACTTGTTTAAATATGCCCATACATTGTCTCGCAAGTGTATAATCTGTCAAAAGGTCGTAGGATGGGTGAAAAAGGAAGCTTTTCCTTTGCAACCTATTATAGTAGATGCACCTTTTCAACAATGGGGCTTAGACATCATAGGACCAATCAATCCCCCTTCCTCACAACAACACAAGTACATCCTCATGACAACATACTATTTTACAAGATGGTCTGAAGCTTTACCTTTAAAAGTGGTCAACACGAATTAGATAGTGTCATTTTTGAACTCCCATATCATCACTCAATTCAGAATTCCTGAATGTTTGGTTTTTGAAAAAGCTTCTTATTTTTCTTCCCTTGACGTGAATGTTTTCACTCTGCAAAAAGGGATTAATCTAAAGTACTATGCTAGCTACTATCCTCAAGGGAATGGTCTAGCTGAGTCAATGAATAAGAATCTGATCAAGATTATAAAAATGACAGTTTCAGAAAAACATAATAATTGGCACAATGAATTATACAAAGCACTTTGGGCTGATAAGGTAACTACAAAGGCCTCCATTGGTAATTCTCCTTTCTTCCTTGTTTATGGAAGAGAATCCATCCTCCCCCAACATGTCTTGCTTCCTTCTCTGCAATTATCGCAGAAAGTTCAAGAGGAAGAGTGTGTTCCTCTAGAAAACCGGATAAATGCCTTATTAAAATTAGAAGAGGTGAGAACACAAGAAAAACAAAAACTTGACCAACACCAACAAATTGTGAGGAGCTGGTTTGATGCAAGTTCATCTTATGATAGGAATTTTGATGTTGGATATTTGGTTCTCAAGTGGGACAAAGCGCACGAGGGTAAGAGAGAACACACCAAGTTTCAAAACTTGTGTATGGGACCGTTTGTAATTTCTGAAAAATTGGGTCCTAGTTCTTTTCGTCTGCATGACTTGGAGGGATAGCAGGGCACTTTCCCAATGAATGACCAGGTTCTTAAGAGATATTTCACTTGATTATTTCAGATACACCCTCTTGTAAATATTTTTAATTTTCTTTTCTGTTTTTTATTTTGGTTCTTTTCATTTTGCTTGTTTTTTATTTGTTTTCTAAATGATTATGTCTGAATCACCATTCATTTGTTGAAGAGAATCAAAATTCTTATTTATTAGCAGCAATTAATAACAATTCAAGCACTTGAACAGTAAGTGATAAACTCAGATCATCAGAAGTAAGTTTATGTCCAATTATTGTTTCTGGTTTCTCATTTAAATCACGGGAAGATACGATTATCCTTAAAAAACTTCTAACGTTGTCCCTGTTTTAATGAGAATAACTCAATGTGATTCTCCTTCCCAAAGATGATTTCCTAACAAAAATCTAATTGTCCAAATCATAATGGAAGTCATCAGAACAAAAAAATAATTCTCAAATGATCAATCCTTTAATTACCGGACTACGAGATATTCAGTATCACCCCGTTCTCTTAATATCATGAAGTTTATGGAAATTTATAAACAAATTTTAAAGAGTTGGAAGCACTGTAATGTGTGAGAATTGTGTGTAAACCTGTCGAGATTCTGAATAGGTTTGTTGGCAGCAGGTAAACGCACACATGATACCAAGGAAACTTCACGGGGGTACTAAACATGCATGCTTGCAGTGAAGCAATGCTAGGTTTCGAAGATCCACGGGTTTGTTTTTAAAATTGATCAGGGCTTAGGATGATTTTATCATAAATAGATGACTCTTGGATGGGATAGAGGTACTAGAGTGGGTTAAATGACATACTTGTCTAGGCTATGGACGTCTAATGGCAGTAGTGGCCTTGTCAACGGTATCGAATTCATCTATATCAACATCGATACACCTGTGGTCTAAATGAGATACTAGATTACAATTTGGCACCTAAATGTCTTCAATACTATGACTATGTGGTTTTTTTGAGTTATTGTTGAAATGCTTGATCTGTTGTTAACTGTCTCCAAAATTTATTGCTAAGTCATATGTGACCCTGATATGAATTTTTGGTGATGCAGAGATAACTGCTTCACCCAACGTGTCTCCATTGTTGACAGCCAACAATTCTGTCAATTTTTATCATAATTAAAATTCATCACAAAGGGATAAAAAAATGTCTATAGCTGCCTCTTCCTTATATCACAAACATTTTTGTCTTTTGGTTTCAAGGAGATTCATTGGCCCAGCTGATTATAAGAATGTTTTGTCTTTAAATCTCTCGTCTATTTTGTTTAATTTCATGACTGCAAGCATGAAATCAAAACAAAATTTTGGCTTGGATAATCATTTTATAGTTTGTGGTTTCTTTGTTTCTTTTGCAAATGAGATTACACCTAGAGGGCATCTATTTAAAAAAAAAAACCTTTAAGTTTGCAAGGCTATGTGTTTATCCATTACCATTATGATTGATTGATTCACTATGGGAAATATGACTTGATCATATCTATGGTTGATTATATGATTTTGATATTTGATATGCCTAATTGCGCAGAACTTTGGATTAAAATTTGAAATATGCTTCTTCTCTCACCAGTCATATCATAATCCTATCACCCTAGTACAAGAATGATGTAATTATAATTCCACATCCTCCTATTGTCTTGCATAATTAAGACTCTCATTCATTATTGGAATAGGTAAGTGATAATGGTTTGGGTTTGATGTTGATTGCGCATAGTGGTTCACAAGCCTACACATCCTCTAGTTCTTTGTCACTTGAATATCAAATTACCAAGCATGATAGCCTCCCAATTCCATAGGTATCGGGCCTCTTCCGATTTTACATACCTCTCCCTATTGTTTGTGTATTGGAAAATGAAATCAGGTTGTTGACTTGAAAAGATCCATCGAGGAGGCATCTACAAGTAAAGGAAGTTTCAAACCTCCTTTTAGAAAACCTTTCCCTCAAAACCGGCCAAACCCAACCACAGAAGGTATAAATTTTGAAAGTTTACATTATGCTTTGCAAATGATATTGGAAGCACATGACAATTCTGTTTCTGTTCCTCCTGAAAATTCTGATGATACAGTTGAGGAAGACGTATCAGAAGAGGAAGACTCATCTCCTCCCATTCTCGGGCACTTGTCAGACAATATTTTTCCAGCAAATTTTGAAATTGTTCACCCCTACAACACTAGAAGTAAAACACAAAACAAGTCTCCACCCGAAACAAATAAAAATGTAGTTTCAAAACAACCAAAGCAAACTGAAACTAGACAAAATCTGGCTGCACCAGTTTTGGAGTATGATTTAATTGAGGATAAAAAAAAATAAAGGGAAAATATTTATGTTTTTGAATTGCTGAAATTTCCTCTTATTTTGCAGAAAATGCTCCGGAGCATCGCTGAAAATAGTAAAAAGAATGATGTTAGCAACAAAAAACAGCAAAAATTGACTTAAACACAGCGAAAAATGTCCCAAGTAAAAAGATATATGAAAATCAAGATAAAAGGGACTTACTAGAAAAAGTTGTATGAAAGTTAGATAAAACTGTTTCAGGAACAACGATAAAAAATCAACAAAATTCTGTTGTTTCCACACGAAAAAATGTGCCCCCTTTTTTATTGACTTTTGAAAATTTTAATAGGAATGTTCATCACTATATGGTTGACTCCAGTGCATCATCAAATGTGATGCCTATGTCTGTATGCCAAAAAATCAATGCAGAAGTAAAACCTTTTGATTTAAAAATCATTCAGCTAGATTGAACGAATGTTAAAGTTATCAGTGAACTTAAAAAATGTGTTGATTAGATTATCATCCAATTCCAAATTTCATCAAGTAATTGATATTATCGTTGTCAACATTCTTGAAGTTTATGGTCGGTTTTTAAACAAAGATTGGTCAGAACAACTACACGGTTATTTTTCTACAGATTGGTCTCATTTGTGGATGCCAGAAAATGGATAGCCCAACAAGATTAGAATAAACAGAGAACATTACCTTAAGCATACCGTGACAGATCTGAACGACCCAAATGAGCCTTTTTTTACCACCACAAATTCGATTGAAACACAGGGAATGGATACCTTCTTCGGTAACTTCATGACTGGAATTTCCTCTATCACCGATCCAGAACATCAATATGAAGTAACAACCTATACTCAGGCATTAGCTTCACCAAATAGACCAAATATTGCTAATGACACACAAATCTGGTCCCTATATTTTGATGGATCCAAATCCCGAGAAAGGGCAGGTGTTGTTTGTGTGCTCATCGACCCTACAGGTAATAAAAAAATTATTTCTTGTCGATTAGATTTTGAATGCACTAATAACATAATAGAGTATGAAGCACTTCTGTAGGAACTTAGGAAAGCACTAGACATGGATGTGCAAAATTTGGTAGTATTTGGTGATTCAGAAATAGTAGGCAAACAGGTAAGAAATGTAATACATTGTTTGTCACCACATATGAAGAATTACCAAACCGAGGTATGGGGTTTAATGCACAAATTTCTAACATTTAATATAAATTCCATTCTTAGGATGAGTAATTTAGAAGTTGATTTACTAGCCAATGTTGTGTCTAAGTTGTTTCCCGCTAAAGGTATTTCTCCTAACATGTTTTCGATCAAATTGTTATTCAGGCCATCGATTCCAGACAACATCACAAATTGGAGAATATTTGATGATGATCAGCAGATCATCAACTTTTTGCATATGGAAGACACATTCTAGTTATTGATGAAGGCACTCACGACAAGAATCTCCGAGATTTCACGGTAGTATTTGATCCTCGATCTCCATAATCATCATCCGAGCTGGTAAATTCTGTCCTTAAACCTGTTGTGAGATTAGAAAATTTTTATGACTTACATGACAAGTTTAGAGGGGTAGTCAATTGAAAAACTAGCAATTCCTCTTTGCTCTACGAAACTGTAAATTTAGGAACACGAGATAACCCTTAAAATATTAATCTGGGAAAGGGATGTTCTAAATAGGAAAGGTCCGCTTTTATACAATTATTTAAAAAATTTAAATATGTATTTGCTTGGACGTACGACGATCTGAAAACTTTCGACCCAAACATCATATAACATGTAATCCCTATAAAACCCCAGACCTAGCCTTTCCAACAAAAATTGAGGAAAATGCATCCTAAATTGGAACCTACCGTTAAAAAGGAACTGAATAAATTACTAACTGCAAAAATATTTTTTCCGGTTAGGAATACTCAATGGGTATCTAACTTAGTCCCTGTAAGGAAGAAAAGTGGTGAAATTCGACTTTGTGTCGATTTTCAAAATTTAAACCAAGCATCTAATAAACACAACTACCATGTTCCTCCAATGGAACAAATCCTACAACAAGTATCTAGTTCCGAAAGACTATATTTATTAGATGCTTTTTTAGGATACAACCAGGTCCTTATGTCTCCTTCGGACCAACGTAAAACCACCTTTCGTACCCCATGGGGCACTTACGCCTACAGGAAAATGCCTTTTGGAATGATAAATGTCGGTGCCACTTTTCAGAGAGAAATAGATATTGATTTCCGTGGCCTCATCAACCAGTCAGTTGTGGTCTATCTTGACGATGTCACTATCTTTTCAAAAAATAAGAAAGATCAGTTGTATCAACTTAGGGCTGTCTTAGAACGATGCCGCAAGTTTGACATATCTCTCAATCCCAAAAAAATAGTCTTTGCAGTAGAACAAGGGAAACTGATTGGGTTTATAGTTTCTAAATATGGAATTATAATTGATCCTAAAAGAACCCAAGCCATTTCCAAACTGCCCCCTCCTTCTTCCAAAAACGCCATGCAATCCTTTTTGGGTAAAATCAATTTTGTTAGACAGTTTGTCTCGAGTTTTTATGAAATGGTTAGACCTCTAAAAAATCTAATTAAAAAGGATGTTTTGTACATATGGGGACCACAAGAAAGTCAAGCTTTCGATTCAATTAGAAGAGCCACAATAGAAGCACCTTCCCTAATGAGTCCCAATTTTTCTCAGGATTTCACTCTATACACTTTTGCATCAGACATATCCTATGTTGCTATGCTTACACAGAAAAATGATGAAATCAATGAGATACACATTGCCTTCATCATCTCTTCTTTTAAAGGATAAGAACTTAATCACCCCATGGTAGAACAATAGGCATATGCTGTTTTTAAAGCAGTCAAACACTTTAGGTCTTACCTGCTGGAATCTAGGACCAAAGTTGTTGTTCCTTACCCTCCTGTAAGAAATCTGTTAGTACAAAAAGAGCTGGGTGAGAAAAGGGAAAATTGGATGACATCGCTTCAAGAATGCAATCTTGAAATAACCCCTGCCCAAATTGTTAGAGGTGAAGGTATGTGTAAATTAGTGGTTGATTCGGTTGAGAAATTTGAAAGTCAAACAAATGCATCAACTATAAATCAACATGATGAGAAACAGATCAACTGTGCGCAAACTGTTTCCAATTCTTGGTATGAGAATATCAGATTTTATTTACTGCATGGATATGCTCCTCACAATCTTGATCCCCAAAAAAGAAGAGAACTTAGGCTTAAATCTTCATCTTTCCAATTAATCAATGATATATTATTTCGAAAGAACTTTGACGATGCTTTTCTGCGTTGTTTAGAAAAAGAGGAGTCTGGAAAAGTGTTGGTTGAACTTCATTCCCATGATGCTGGTGGCCATTTTCGTGGATATACCACTACCCACAAAGTGCTAAGGGCTGGATACTATTGGTCTAACTTGTTTAAAGATGCCCATACGTTGTCCCGCAAGTGTATAATCTTTCAAAAGGCTGCAGGATGGGTGAAAAAGGAAGCTTTTCCTTTGCAACCTGTTACAGTAGATGCACCTTTTCAGCAATGGGGCTTAGACATCATAGGAACAATCAATCCATCTTCCTCGCAACAACACAAGTACATCCTCACGACAACATACTATTTTACAAGATGGTCTAAAGATTTACCTTTAAAAGTGGTCAACACCAATCAGATAGTGTGATTTTTGAACTCCCATATCATCACTCAATTCAGAATTCTTGAATGTTTGGTTTTTTACAAAGCTTCTTATTTTTCTTCCCTTGACATGAATTTTTTCACTCTGCAAAAAGGGATTAATCTAAAGTACTCTGCTAGCTACTATTCTCAAGGGAATAGTCTAGCTGGGTCAATGAATCAGAATCTATTCAAGATTATAAAAATGACAGTTTCAAAAAAACACAATAATTGGCACAATGCATTATACAAAGCACTTTGGGCTGATAGGGTAACTACAAAGGCCTCCATTGGTAATTCTCCTTTCTTCCTTTATGGAAGAGAATCCATCCTCCCCCCACATGTCTTGCTTCCTTCTTTGCAATTATCGCATAAAGCTCAAGAGGAAAAGTGTGTTCCTCTAGAAAACCGAATAAATGCCTTATTAAAATTAGAAGAGGTGAGAACACAAGCAAAAAAAAAACTTGACCAGCACCAACAAATTGTGAAGAAATTGTTTGATGCAAGTTCATCTTATGATAGGAACTTTGATGTTGGAGATTTGGTTCTCAAGTGGGACAAAGCGCACGAGGGTAAGGGAGAACACACCAAGTTCCAAAACCTGTGGCTGGGACCGTTTGTAATTTCTGAAAAATTAGGTCCTAGTTCTTTTCGTCTGCATGACTTGGAGGGATGGCGAGACACTTTCCCAGTGAACGACCAGGTTCTCAACAGATATTTCACTTGATGATTTCAGATACACCCTCTTGTAAATATTTTTAATTTTCTTTTCTATTTTTTATTTTGGTTTTTTTCATTTGGTTTGTTTTTTATTTGTTTTCTAAATGATTATGTTTGAATCACCATTCATTTGTTGAAGATAATCAAAAATCTTACTTATTAGCAGTAATTAATAATTGTTCAAGCACCTGAACAGTAAGTGCTAAACTCAAATCATCAGAGGTAAGTTTATGTCCAATTATTGTTTATGGTTTCTCATTTAAATCACAGGAAGACATGATTATCCTTAAAAAACTTCTAACGTCGTCCCTATTTTAATGAGAACAACTCAATGTGATTCTCCTTCCCAGAGATGATTTCCTAACAAAAATCTAATTGTCCAAATCATGATGGAAGTCATCAGAACAAAAAAATAATTCTCAAATGATCAATCCTTTCATTACCGGACTACGAGATCTTCAGTATCACCCTGTTCTCTTAATATCATCAAGTTTATGGAAATTTATAAACAAATTTTGGAGAATTGGAAGCACTGTAATGTGTGGGAATGATGTGTAAACCTGCCGAGATTCTGAACAGGTCTATTAGCAGCGGGTAAATGCACACATGATACCAAGGAAACTTCATCGGGGTACTAAACAGGCCTGTTGGAAGCGAAGCAATGCTAGGTTTCGACAATCCTCGGATTTGTTTTTAAAATTGATCAGGTCTCAGGATGCTTTTATCATAAATAGATGACTCTTGGACGAGATAGAGGTACTAGAGTGGGTTAAATGACATACTTGTCTAGGCTATGGACGTCCGCTGGCAGCAGTGGCCCTGTCAATGGTATTGATTTCATCTATATAAACATCGCTAAACCTGTGGTCTAAACGAGATACTAGATTACAATTTGGGACCTAAATGTCTTCAATACTATGACTGTGTGGTTTTTTTGAGTTATTGTTGAAATGCTTGATCTGTTGTTAACTGTCTCCAAAATTTATTGCTAAGTCATTTGTGACCCTGATATGAATTTTTGGTGATGCAGAGATAACTACTTCGCCCAGCATGTCGCCATTGTTGGCAGCCAACAATTCTGTTATTTTTTATCATAATTAAAAGTCATCACAAAGGGATAAAAAAATTTCTGTAGCTGCCTCCTCCTTATATCACAAACGTTTTTGTCTTTTGGTTTCAAGGAGATTCATTGGCCCAGCTGATTATAAGAGTGTTTCATCTTTAAATCTCTCCTCTGTTTTGTTTAATTTCATGACTGCAAGCATGAAATTAAAAAAAAAGTTTGGCTTGGATAATCATTTTATAGTTTTTGGTTTATTTGTTTCTTTTGCAAATGAGATTACAGCTAGAGGGCATCTATTTTTGTTTTAAAACCTTTAAGTTTGCAAGCCTATGTGTAGATCCATTACCATTATGATTGATTGATTCACTATGGGAAATATGACTTGATCATATCTATGGTTGATTATTTGATTTTGATATTTGATATGCCTAATTGCGCAGAACCTTGGATTAAAATTTGAAATATGCTTCTTTCTCTTACCAGTCATATCAAAATCCTATCACCCTGGTACAAGACTGATGTACTTATAATTCCACATCATCCTATTGTCCTGCATAATCAAGACTCGCATTCATTATTCGAATAGGTAAGTGATGATGGTTTGGGTTTGATGTTCATTGCGCATAGTGGTTCACAAGCCTACACATCCTCTAGTTCTTTGTCACTTAAAGCTCAAATTAACAAGCATGATAGCCTCCCAAGTTTGTAGGTATCGAGCCTCTTCCAATTTTACAGACCTCTCCCTATTGTTTGTGTATTGGAAAATGAAATCAGGTTGTTGACTTGAAAAGATCCACCGAGGAGGCATCTACAAGTAAAGGAAGTTTCAAACCTCCTTTTAGAAAACATTTCCTCCAAACAGCCAAACCCAACCATAGAAGGTATAATTTTTGAAAGTTTACATTATGCTTTGCAAATGATATTGGAAGACAATTCTGTTTCTGTTCCTCCTGAAAATTATGATGATACATTTGAGGAAGAGGTACCAGAAGAGGAAGACTCATCTCCTCCCATTTTCGGGCACTTGTCGGACAATATTTTTCAAGCAAATTTTGAAACTGTTCACCCAGCCTACAACACTAGAAGTAAAACACAAAACAAGTCTCCACCCAAAACAAATAAAAAACTAGTTTCAAAACAACCAAAGCAAACTGAAACTAGACAAAATTTGGGTGCCCCAATTTTGGAGTATGATTTAATTGAGGATAAAAAAAATTTAAGGGAAAATATTTCTATTTTTGAATTGCTAAAACTTCCTCTTATTTTGCAGAAAATGCTCCAGAGAATCACTGAAAATAGTAAAAAGAATGATGTTAGCAACAAAAAATCAGCAGAAATTGACTTAAACACAACAAAAAATGTCCCAAGTAAAAAGATATCTGAAAATCAAGATAAAAGGGACTTACCAGAAAAATTTGTAGGAAAGTTAGATAAAACTGTTTCAGGAACAACGATAAAAAATCAACAGAATTCTATTGTTTCCACACGAAACAATTTGCCCCCTTTTTTATTGACTTTTGAAAATTTTAATAGGAATGTTCATACCTGTATGGTTGACTCTGGTGCATCATCAAATGTGATGCCTCTGTTTGTATGCCAGAAAATTAATGCATAAGTAAAACCTTTTGATTTAAAAATCATTCAGCTAGATTGAACGAATGTTAAAGTTATCAGTGAACTTAAAAAATGTGTTGCTTAGATTATCATCCAATTCCAAAGTTCATCAAGTAATTGATATTATCGTTGTCGACATTCCTGAAGTTTATGGTATGTTTTTAAGCAGATATTGGTGAGAACAACTACACGGTTATTTTGCTACAGACTAGTCTCATTTGTGGCTGCCAGAAAATTGATAGCCCAACAAGATCATAATAAACAAAGAACATTATCTTAAGCATATCGTGAAAGATCTGAAAAACCCAAAAGAGCCTTTTGTTACCACCACAAATTCGATTGAAACGCAGGGAATGAATACCTTCTTCGGTAAATTCATGATTGAAATTTCCTCTATCACCGATCCGAAACATCAATTGAAGTAACAACCTATAATCAGGCATTATCTTCACCAAATACAACAAATATTGCTAATGACACACAAATCTGGTCCCTATATTTTGATGGATCCAAATCCCAAGAAAGGGAAAGTGTTGGTTGTGTGCTCATTGACCCTAGAGGTAATAAAAATTTTATTTCTTGTCGATTAGAGTTTGAATGTACTAACAACACAATAGAGTATGAAGCACTTATGTAGGGACTTAGGAAAGCACTAGACATGGATGTGCAAAATTTGGTAGTATTTGGTGATTCAGAAATAGTAGTCAAATAGGTAAGAAATGCAATACATTGTTTGTCACCACATATGAAGAATTACCAAACCGAGGTATGGGGTTTAATGCACAAATTTCTAACATGGATAAGAACTTAATTACCTCATGGTAGAATAGCAGACATATGTTGTTTTTAATTCAGTCAAACACTTTAGGTCTTACCTATTGAAATCTAGGACCAAGGTTGTTGTTCCTTACCTTGCTATAAAAAATCTGTTAGTACAAAAAGGGCTGGGAGAGAAAAGGGAAAGTTGGATGACATTGCTTCAGGAATACGATATTGAAATAACCCCTACCCAAATTGTTAGAGGTGAAGGTATGTGTAAATTAGTGGTTGATTCAGTTGAGAAATCTAAAAGTCAAACAAATGCATCAACTATAAATCAACATGATGAGAAACAGATCAGCTGTGCGCAAACGGTTTCCAATTCTTGGTATGAGAATATCAGATTTTATTTACTGCATGGATATGCTCCTCACAATCTTGATCCAAAAAAAAGAAGAGCACTTAGGCTTAAATATTCATCTTTCCAATTAATCAATGATATATTATTTCGAAAGAACTTTGATGGTGTTTTTCTGCGTTGTTTAGAAAAAGAGGAGTCTGAAAATGTCTTGGATGAACTTCATTCCAGTGATGTCGGTGGCCATTTTGGTGGATATACCACTGCCACAAAGTGCTAAGGGCTGGATACTATTTTCCTAACTTGTTTAAATATGCCCATACGCTGTCCCGCAAGTGTATAATCTGTCAAAAGGCTGCAAAACGGGTGAAAAAGGAAGCTTTTCCTTTGCAACCTGTTACAGTAGATGCACCTTTTCAATAATGGGGCTTAGACATCATAGGACCAATCAATCCCCCTTTCTCACAACAACACAAGTACATCCTCATGACAACATACTATTTTACAAGATGGTCTGAATCTTTACCTTTAAAATTGGTCAACACCAATCAGATAGTGTCATTTTTGAACTCCTATATCATCACTCAATTCAAAATTCTTGAATGTTTGGTTTTTGACAAAGCTTCTTATTTTTATTCCCTTGAAATGAATGTTTTCTCTCTACAAAAAGGGATTAATCTAAAGTAATCTACTAGCTACTATCCTCAAGGGAATGGTCTAGTCGATTCAATGAATAAGAATCTGATCAAGATTATAAAAATTATAGTTTCAGAAAAACAGAATAATTGGCACAATGCATTATACAAAGAACTTTGGGATGATAGGGTAACTACAAAGGCCTCCATTGGTAATTCTCCTTTCTTCCTTTTTTATGGAAGAGAAGCCATCCTCCCCCCACATGTCTTCCTTCCTTCTCTACAATTATCGCAGAAAGTTCAAGAGGAAGAGTGTGCTCCTCTAGAAAACCGGATAAATGCCTTATTAAAATTAGAAGAGGTGAGAACACAAGAAAAACAAAAACTTGACCAGCACCAACAAATTGTGAAGAGATGGTTTGATGCAAGTTCATCTTATGATAGGAATTTTGATGTTGGAGATTTGGTTCTCAAGTGGGACAAAGCGCACGAGGGTAAGGGAGAACACACTAAGTTCCAAAACCTGTGGCTGGGACCGTTTGTAATTTCTGAAAAATTGGGTCCTAGTTCTTTTCATCTGTATGACTTGGAGGGATAGTGGGGCACTTTCCCAATGAACGACCAGGTTCTCAAGAGATATTTCACTTGATGATTTTAGATACACCCTCTTGTAAATATTTTTAATTTTCTTTTCTGTTTTTTATTTTGGTTCTTTTCATTTTGCTTGTTTTTATTTGTTTTCTAAATGATTATGTCTGAATCACCATTAATTTGTTGAAGAGAATCAAAATTCTTATTTATTAGCAGCAGTTGATAACAGTTCAAGCACCTGAACAGTAAGTGCTAAACTCAGATCATCAGAAGTAAGTTTATGTCCAATTGTTGTTTCTAGTTTCTCATTTAAATCACAGGAAGATACAATTATCCTTAAAAAAACTTCTAACGTCATCCCTGTTTTAATGAGAACAACTCAATGTGATTCTCTTTCCCAGAGATGATTTCCTAACAAAAATCTAATTGTCCAAATCATGATGGAAGTCATCAAAACAAAAAAATAATTCTCAAATGATCAATCCTTTCATTACCAGACTATGAGATCTTCAGTATCACCCCTTTCTCTTAATATCATGAAGTTTACGGAAATTTATAAACAAATTTTAGAGAGTTGGAAGCACTGTAATGTGTGGGAATTGTGTGTAAACCTATCGAGATTTTGAACAGGTCTGTTGGCAGTGGGTAAATACACACATGATACCAAGGAAACTTCACTGGGGTACTATACAGGCCTGCTGGCAGTGAAGCAATGCTGGGTTTCGAAGATCCTCGAGTTTGTTTTTAAAATTGATCAGGTCTCAGGATGATTTTATCATAAATAGATGACTCTTGGATGGGATAGAGGTACTAGAGTGGGTTAAATGACATACTTGTCTAGGCTATGGATGTCTACTAGCAGCAGTGGCCCTGTCAATGGTATCAAATTCATCTGTATAAACATCGTTACACCTGTGGTCTAAACGAGATACTAGATTACAATTTGGGACCTAAATCTCTTCAATACTATGACTATGTGGTTTTTTTGAGTTATTGTTGAAATGCTTGATCTATTGTTAACTGTCTCCAAAATTTATTGCTAAGTCATCTGTGACCCTGATATGAATTTTTTGGGATACAGAGATAACTGCTTCACCCAGTGTGTCGCCATTGTTGGCAACCAACAATTCTATCAATTTTTATCATAATTAAAAGTCATCACAAAGGGATACATTTTTTTCTGTGGCTGCCTCCTCCTTATATCACAAACATTTTTGTCTTTTGGTTTCAAGGAGATTCATTGGCGCAACTGATTATGCGAGTGTTTCATCTTTAAATCTCTCATCTATTTTGTTTAATTTCATGACTGCAAGCATGGAATTAAAACAAAAGTTTGTCTTGGATAATCATTTTATAGTTTGTGGTTTCTTTGTTTCTTTTGCAAATGAGATTACACCTAGAGGGCATCTATTTTTTTTTTAAAAACCTTTAAGTTTGCAAGCCTATGTGTTGATCCATTACCATTATGATTGATTGATTCACTATGGGAAATATGACTTGATCATATCTATGGCTGATTATATGTTTTTGATATTTGATATGCCTAATTGCACAGAACCTTGGATTAAAATTTGAAATATGCTTCTTGCTCTTACCAGTCATATCAAAATCCTATCACCCTGGTATAGGACTGATGTACTTGTAGTTCCACATCATCCTATTGTCCTGCATAATTAAGATTCTCATTCATTATTCGAATAGGTAAGTGATGATGGTTTGGTTTTGATGTTCATTGCGCATAGTGGTTCACAAGCCTACACATCCTCTAGTTATTTGTCACTTAAAGCTCAAATTACCAAGCATGATAGCCTCCCAAGTCTATAGGTATCAGGCCTCTTCTGATTTTACAGACCTCTCCCTATTGTTTGTGTATTGGAAAATGAAACCTCCCTCTCATTTCCTTTACTGTGTCTGTTTGATAACACCCATGGATCCCATGGTTATAATTGAACCTAATGGCTCGCAAGCCCTCCTTGCCCTGGACGATGCCATAAGCGATTTATAGGAACATGGCTGGGAAATTTTCATCCAAAATTTTGAGGGTTATAACCTAGAAGTTGCATATGCATTTGCTTAATCGTTTGATGGCTCTATAGAAAGAGTTGGGGATATGCAACTCAAAGTAACCAAGTATTCCATAGCACAAGACACATGATTGTCACAGGAGGGAAAATGATGGTTCAAAAATGCCAAGTTAGAAGGCATGCCTTGGAGTCTGTTCATGGTCTCTAAGAAATCGACATGCTTCCCTAAAGGTACACTGATTACTCTCTTGAAACCTCGATGGCACGACCTGCTTCTAATTCTTAAACAATTCATAACTTGTGAGGGTAGGTATGGCTTAGTGTTTTTGTATCACATCCACCCATTGATGATTTTCCTAGGGTTAAAGCCAAATATGCCTTTATATATGTTTATGAGCCCGCATAAAATGTCTAAGCATTATCAGAAACATAGTTTAAACCCTATATCTATCATTTTCCACCATGGGCTTATTCAGATTATGTTGTTGTTGCATCTAGCTCAGACTGGGGATACTTGGGAAGATTTCCTGTTTAGAAATAACTTCACCCTACCTAAGAACACAGTAGAACCACCTCTGCATTTAAATGTGAAACCTAGTCCCTGTAACCCTACCACCGAAAGTCAAGGTGTTGATCCACATGGGGACCATGCGACCACTGAACCAAACTCTGTTGCTATGCAAAACCCTTTAGGCAAAAAACCACGAAATAATTTTGTGCCCAAAAAATTGTTAGAGGAGGTAATAGATGTATTAAAGGAGAGGGTTTATCCTACTCCTACTATTGAGTCAAATCAGGGTTTTATTAACAAATAAACTGTTAAGAAAAATAAAAAAAATAAGAAACATGGTAACTCATATTTGATTTTTGTAAACAAGAGACCAGGTAGGTTAATATCCAGGAGTTTGAGAAATCGACAACAAGATCATCTAAGATTTATCTCAGTGATCGATATCAATGATAACTTGACCGATGATGAGATCAATGAATTTATTGCACGAGAATATGTGGATAACTAGTGTCTCGGAAATGAAACTGATAGTGAAGCTATAGAATACGATTTTTTTTCTAAACTACCTCCATTCCTAGAAAATCTAGAAGGCTTCACTGGTATAAGCCACGATTTGAAGCAAGCTACAGAGAAAACAAAAGAACTCATTGCAGAGTACACTCAACCTCTGCCTATCATAACACCTGTACACTATGATAATTGTCTTGAGTGGTTTGAACATTACTACAAAGATATACCATATCTCCAGAAATAGTTAAAACATATGGTAGCTTGAAACTCCCTGATTGAAAGGGAAAATCAAGAATTAAAGGCATGCATTCAATCCAATGCAAATCGGGCAAGTAAAAGGTTCAAACGATCCGGTAATGTGATTATCAAGAACACAACAAATTTCAATGCTATCATTAACTCAGAATTATCAAATCCTTCATTTTCTAATCTCTAAAATGGTAAAAAATGGTTTTGATTATCTTTGATTTAATTCTGCTGTAAAAATCAAATAGATATATTTATTTTTATTCTTTTCATAATTTAAGACTAGCTATAGAATCTCACGATTCTATAGCCAGTCTATTTGTAAATATTAGTTTGAATTTTTATCTAAATTCCATTTCGTTTTTTTTTTTTCTTCTTCAGGAAAATAAAAGTTATGATGTTATTCACAAGGAGAAGTAATCATGGGTTATGCGCTGCATAGTTTAGTAATTTCTCTTTTTGTTGATAAAAATATGACATTTATTTAATTAATTTTGATAAACAAACTCCTACATGAGTGTTTCTTTGTTATCCTATTTTTGTAAAGCAATCTATTTTTCTGGGATTACCCTCTATATTGCATGATAAGAGGTTATTGATCCAAGATAGGTTTAAATAGTGGTTGTTGTTTAGTAGTAAGGACAAATTTTTGGCTGGACTACAGTATGGACATGTAATTTTGGGAATCGATATGGGAAAGAAATTCATTGTTGGCTTTAGACCTGTGTGATGCTTATTCCATTGTGTTCTCCTACTACCTCGGTATTATGAGATATTATTATGGTTGATTTAGCTTTAGATTTGTCATCATATGGTGTTTCATATTGTTAAATATTTATATGCTATCCATAATTTGGTGTTCCATTTTCTATGTGTGATCAATTGATCATTTGATTATTATTGAATTTATTTCTAATGTTAAATGATGGATAATATGAATACTCGTAATTGAGTTTTCTTTCGTTCTTAAATATTGATTATCTTAAGATCACATGATTTTTTATTAGTTGTCTTTCTGTTGTTATTAATTTACTCCAAATATCAAACACTTCTTTGAATTTATTTTGGAAGTATTAGTATTGTTCTGTTATAGGTTTCCCTTAAAAGCAGGACAAACAGGAGCTCAAACAACAAAGAGAGATAAACTCAGTTTTGCTGATCAGAAACAGGTTAGTGTGTGTGTTATTTTATTAATTATTTATTAATGAAAAAATGATTGCATTAATTAGCTTTTTATTGTTTCTATTTCATTGTTTCAATTGTATTTGCTTAGTTTTAAATCTTTAAACATTCAAAACACAAAAAAGATTTATGTTATTTCTTTATCTTAGTTAGAAACACTATTACGAACATTCATTTCGCAAGATTTCAAGTAAACCTTGCAAACTGTATATAGATTGTTTATAATCATTTGTATATTCATGTTTCTATTTGAACACTTATAATTAATATATAAATTGTTAGAACCATATCTTTAGGTTAGTTTGTTTCTTTTATTATTTTTAGGACCTTATTTAGCTAACAGAGCCATTAAATCCATCGGGTCAGTTCATACCAAATGGATTGGGTTAATTAGACAACCCCAGTTCGGATATGACCTTCCAGTTGATGGTGTGTCACTTACACCCGTCAACATTAGCACAGTGGACTTCGCCAGCTCGTTAATCCATGGCTGGGAGACCAGGTGAGGCTTCTTCCCAGTTGTCTTCATCAAGTATCGGTGGGGTGCGAGCATAGCATAGTTGTTTCTGTCGTCGAGATTGAAGTCATTGTTCTTCAGTAGTGGGATCTATCATAACTGACTCCCAACTATGCGTATTCCTTTCGGGATGTACACGGTGATCAGGGTGTACTCATAGTCTCGTGGGATGTTGTCGTGGTTAATCACGCCAACCAAAGGTGGGATATAGTCTGGTAAGGTCGATGGGATCTGCTTCGCATTAGTGAGATCGCCATGATGCTTACTTCTTTGCTCAGTTGCAGGGTTGACACAGAAAGAACGACATCCAGTCGAAGGGGAAGCCTGGAGTCCCCTAGTCGATGATGCTCGTACTCCTTCAAATAACAGTTTATCATCCATCAACTTCTTGAATATATCTTCAACAAACTTCTCTAATTCAATAGGTTTTCCCGACATTATCACTGTTAAACAGATAGGTCGGGGTAGGTGAACGGATAAGAGGGAGGAAAATGGACAACGATGTCTAGTTTCTGATAACACAGTTCGACACACAATCAATTATATGTTAGCTCAGTTAATCACGAGTGGAAAAAAGTGGTCCCAATGCAACATATGACAGGTTAAATAAGCGGGGCCTCATAACATATTCTTCCAACAGGCAGGGATGCTTCCATCAATGTGAATCTGTCCATTATGGCGCGGTCTCAACGTCCCAAAAGCAATCCATCCACCCATAAATGTGTTTTCTAGCCGTTCTGGAGCGTCGTTCTAACGGGTGGGGCGCCTCCAACGGTCATATAGCTTCGCCATGGCGAAGTCCCATTTTGCACGGTCCTGTTGTTCCAATAAGGTTCAAATCCTCCCTCTTGCGAGGTTTTAGTCTGTGAATTCTTCCATCTGTTCTTTGTAGTTTCCTGTAGCTTTTCTAACTTGGATTTCTTTTTACTGAGGTTTCTTGCCTTCTTTCCTGTGATCTGAGTTTCTCTAACTATTTTTGGGTTCCTCTTTCCATTCTTATTCTTATTTTCTCCTAGAATAGTGACTTCTCTTTGCTGATGTGCTCTCAAAGGGTTCGAAGTTAATATCCCTTCTCTTATTAATTCCAGGGTGGGTATTATTCTTTCTTGTGTGGATAGGTCCTTCAAACCTTCTTGCGTTCTTTCAACCTCGACAACTAATTCTCTTTCCTTCAGTTGCTTCGACTTATCTTCTTGTTATTCTATTAATTGGTATATTTTTCTAGCTATGAAATCCCTTAGTTCTTGTTTTTTCTTTTATGTAGCTTCTTCCTCTGCTTTCCTTGTGATTTGATCCTTCTCAATCCAAGTCTTTCCTAACAAAAGTGGGAAACGGGCATTGTTCTCAAAAAACTTAATGAATTCAAATTCCTCTTCAGTCAATGTTCCATGGATAATAATAGGTACATTAGTAACTCTTTGACATAGGGTTATCATGTTTCCCTTGAACAAGTCTATCCTTCCCAGTGAAGGTACCACAATAGTTTTTCCCAAAATTTCCCCAAGTGCCTTTTGTCATAATATTCACTTGTGTTTCTTCATCCAAGACACATTCTATGTCGAAGTCTCCTATTCTTGTACTTATGCAATGGTTTACTTTCATGGTCTCTAGTAAGATGACATCTTTATGATCATTCATTGTTTCTTTCCACTGTGATAACATAGTTTGAGCTTTCTCTGATTCTTCCTCTTTATGATTATCTAACATGCTCTTAGTCTCTTGAATTTCTTCATAGTTTTCTTGTCTCATGCTCATCCTTTCAACTTTAGAAATCATCCTTGGACAATCCTCAACTTCATGACCAACAATTTTACAAAAAAAAAAAATAGGACCTGTACTAGGGCATTCCTTAGCAAGATGTCCCGATCTTATGCAGTTATAACACAATGTCAATCCTCTTTTTCTCTTTTATGTTCACCAACCTCTTCTCTACTGCGCACTACACTAGGATCACAGTGATGGACCTGTAATCTGCAAAAAATATTTCTAGGTTCCTACATCCACTTATTAGTCCAAAACTTCTTCTTTTGCATAGGAATAACATATCTTTATTCATTTCTATTAGATCTACTTAGATCAACTCTTTCTTCCAACTGCGCCCTAGCTTTTAGAATAGGAAAAAATCTATTAAACATACTTAAATTCATGCTTTTGGAACAAAATTTTTCACTTATCTTACTCTTACCAAAGCACAAAGCTTTACCTCTTTTCTTCAGATCGGGTTTCTCTCTTAGCACAAAGATTCACAAGTCAAGCAAAGTATTGTGCACTACAACAATAGATATACACACAGAGCTTCTCTTTTCTTTACTTCAGTTCCCAGCAATCATAGTATCCAACCCCGACAATGGAACCATTTGTTGGCATAGGAGCAGACCCAGGGTTCAATGCTTCAACAACACACCAACAAAATCCTAACTATCGGTCCTTTCGGAAACACCCGAGAAGCAGGTGAAGTCTCACCTGAGGTAGAAGCAGGGGGGGTTACAGGACTCAAGTGTCTGTAACCAAGCTGGGACACATATTTGTGATAATAACACTTCACAGAGTATTCTAGAAACACTTGGAATGGGACATGCATTACCTCATTAGATTTATTAACATCCCAGAACAAACCCTAATATGGAACGATGCAGTAACAACAAGGATTAAGCATTTCAATCACTTAGCACATAACATTAGGTTAGATATAATATTCATTCATCCTTAACACATGTAAATCACTAAGAAAAAACAAATATATCTATCATACATGACATTCAAGGAAATGAGCAGATTCATAACATAACCAATAAAGCACAAAGCAAACCACAGACACAAGATATACGTGGTTCACCCCAGTGTGGGGCTATGTCCACCAACTGCTTCATATTATTTATTATTCTTTAATCTCTTACATTCAGTTGCTCATGTGGACTAAGCCAAAGAGCCAAGCTTCACACTAGACAAGAGATCTGTGCACTGAGCATCAGATCCTCCTTTCCGAAAATAGGTCAAGGCATAGAGCCAAGTTCTCTATCGAGCATAGAGACTTACATACACATTTTGTTGCACAAATAAACTTAGAGCTACTTTCACTTAGCCACTTTCCACTACCTATTAACTACTTTATACAATACATTCTTACTTATTTATACTTTTACAATAAGGCCTATTCATGGGTAAACCCCATGGGCCGACATCCCATAACCCATTACAAAAACCCTAAGGAACCCCTTGTTGGGTCCACATAGCCCACAAAATTGGTGAGATCCGCGATCTCAACTCCACTTGGGCGCTCCATGTTCGACCATCCTATTGAAGTCCAAAAGTGGTCCAAACTTGACCAAGGTTTTCTCAAAACTTGGTCGAAGGCCAACAATTACATTGAAAAAATATAGTAGGGAAAAAGATTGATTATATTGAAAAAATCAAGTAGGGAAAGCGAGAAAAACAATTTGATTGTTTGTTGTCCCACTTAAACTCATAATCAACACCATAGGTGGCCCAACTTATTAGCTTGCTAAACACTTGGCTCATAAACTCAAGCCCCTGGTTGGTAATACTGGTTCCTATGTTAAGGACTCCACTTTCTTTTAAAATTAAATCAAGGATATCAAATTTAACCTAAATGACATTCAATAACTTTTGATGTAGTTTATCTCTTCATGAAAATTCTTATTAATGGGAAAATGAAGGTTATCAATAAGATCAGGAACTAAGATACACCAAAGTTAGTTGAGATGTGTCTGAGATCAACATTTTTTAGTTAAATCCAAGAAGAAATATATGAATAGACTTGTAGAGTAGACTTGGGTCCCCCCCTCTCTCCCATTATGTGTAATTTGTTCATGGAGGATATTGAAAAAAAATCCCTTACTTCTTCCTCCTCGATTTTCCTGAATAGATTCGTTTTATGCCTAGATAATATCAACAGAGTCTAGTGACATAGTTGACATAGTCTAGTGAAAAATCTAGCAAGCAAGAGATTATGCCAATAACAATACCTTCTTATCAAATTCAAGTCATAAACAGAGATAGGAGAGTGGATTCATATAGATCTAGGTGTTGTCAACATAGTTCATTATAATAATCTTTCATGTTTGGACCATACTTCAATTACAAATACAAAACCCCAAAATATTACAGGTGTTTATTATGAATTAGAGAAAAGGACTGTAATAAAGAATGATTTGGCTAGAAATATTAGTAAGGTATCATTAACCAAACACAAGATTGACATTCTGCAGTTTTAGACAGTAAAGAACCTTGAAAATAGTGACATGGAAGAGATGTTTAGCGCATTTACTCAAGTCATTAAGATTCCTTAAGTGTCAAATTGCCTTTATGAATTTTTTGGAATGATATAATATCAAAGTGTTGCCAAAGGAAAGATTACAACACCGCCAAATATGAACTTTGATTTTCCATATTACTAAATAGTAAAGAAAACCCTTAAATAATGATTAAAGAGACAAAATTTTGCTTCTAGAAGAGGCCATTGGACCCCTATCATATTGATTTGTTCCTATGGAATAACTGGAGAAAGAAAACACATAAACATTGCCAATAATTGAGACTTATACCACAATACTCAATGAAATAACAACTCTGTAGTTTCTAAGCAGTGTATAATCCTCAAACAATGATCAATCTTCAAGAGAAGACTTAAGCTCTTTCATGAGAACGTTGGCATTGTTAATCATAGGTTCATTCTTATGAAATAATTGGTGCAAGAATACTTCAAAATGTTACCAAAATAGTAACTATGACATGTGACTTAAATCTATGGCTGCTTCGCTTGAGGAACAGTTTCACGAAAATGGAGACAAACCAGGATGATGTCCGATGTTGTTTTTGGATTGAGTGGAAAAGGTATATGTGAAGCTCGTTCTGTCCCTCCGTGCATTTCTATGATGGGTAAATTTCCATGAGAAAGGGGCGACTTTCGTATGGCTTGTAATTTTATGTAACTGTGAAAATTCTGTCTCGGAGAAATATAATTCCTAATAGATCTTCTCTTAGGATAAATATCCTCGCTAAGGTTGCATTTCCTTCATCGCCCTATCTACATCAATTCCCAAGCCTAATGTTGGGAATTTAATGCCTCTTTCTATCCTAACGAATTTCATACACCTCTCATTCACTTGATTATACAAAGGTGTATGAAAATGAGAGGTACAAATGGATGTCGTAAGAAGAGTGAAGACCCTCAAGTTATGAAGAAGCCAGTTGTCTTCATTTACATATTGACAGTCTTTGTTCTTGAAAGATACCATTGTCTTTTTTTTTATATTCTTGTTTCTCATGCACCATTTTTAATGTACCCATCTTGAATAGTGCAAGCATCTATTGTTTCATATAAGAGTTTGTCCTTTCCTTCAACTTGTATTGGCACTTATACTTGTTGCAAGAACACTTTTACTTTGTTATATAACTTCTATCTTGCCTTGTCATTGAACCTTGTCACTTGACCCATCTTCAGATGATGCCTTAACACCCTTGCGATACCATTCACTAATTCTAAAGCATCTATCTTGTTGAGTATCCTCCAACCATTCATTAATTCTAAAGCATCTATCTTGTTGAGTATCCACTAAGCCTTTTTAGTATCACCATGAAACGTGTCATCCACTAAGCATTTTTAGTATCATATACCCTAAATATCCCCACTAAGGCTTCATTTTCTTCACCTCCCTATCTAAATCAATTCCCAAGCCTAATGTTGGGACTTTAATGCCTCTTTCTATCCTAACGAAATTCATACACCTCTAATGTTGGGACTTTAATGCCATTCTATAAAAGAGAAGACTCACGCCCCAAATCATACCAATTTAAAAATAATGGCATGCCAAGTATGATATGAATCAAGTAAACAAGGACCCCAATAAGTTTCTTACATACAATAGAATCAAGTATATTCTCCAAGCAAAACACGGGCTCCCTAAATATTTGCTCTCTAACTTATCTTCTCATTTTTTCAAGTGTTGGTACCACAAACTTATATTCACACGATAATGTATCTTCGTGTTTTAACGAGTGTAGGTACCACCAAATAGGTATCTATTGGATCTATCTTCCTTGAGTGATGATCATGATATCCTCAGAGAGGTTGAAAGTGAGACGTTTTGTACTAGATCTACCGGTTCTAGATCAACTAGATCTGAAAAGGTAAGGAAATGATTTTGTTTACGCATGTAATTTTTTATTACCAACGGAGGGTCATGTAATTATGATGTTGAGAGAATATGTGACATTGATTTTCCCTTGAGGTATATACATCTAGTGCAATGATGGTCACCTAAGGAGCTACCTAAAGTGGACACAAATTTCTTCATCAGTGGGAGGATGTATCGCATTGCTCCTTTGTCCTTACATGGATTGGGGTTATTTTCAGTGGATGGCATAAAGGTCAGCTATGGAACTGTAACTGAATTGATGGAGTATGTCAGACCATTATACAGATACAATCATTGGTTGATGTTGGCTCGATATACGTGAAGTATGCGGAGATACAGAGTTGTCGCAAATTATATACAACTAGTAGATAACAATCAAAATAAAGGGGCAACTATGTATATTGATGGAAGGACAAAAGCTTATGGAAACATTGTGGGCTTTATAAATAGTACACGACCAGTGGCAACAACTAAGAAACCGAATTTCATATTTGAGGAACATGAAGAAAATCATATATTTGTATGTGCAACAAAAACAATAGTTCTAGGTGAAGAGTTGTTGATTGATTACAACTTAAATCGAATAGATGGAGGGAGTACGACTATGGGAATAAATATATTACATACCATTCAAATCAACCTTTGATCAATCATTGTTATAATTTATCATTGCAATATTTCAAATTTTTACTGCATATATTTCATTTTTCATTATTTATTTTATGATATTACTGCAATATTTCATTTTTTTAATGTTACAGGTGACTTTAATAAATTTTGTTGATTGATTTA
>ML843581.1:9787-27657 GCA_009831015.1 Picea engelmannii
TTTTGAAGAAATTGAATGTGGAAAAGTGAACAATTTTGATACACAGTAATTATTAAATTGGTATTGGTATGTTTTGTATTGAATACAGATTTGTGTTTATGGATTACTTGATTTTTTTTATGAACAATATTCATTTTTTTTCCTACCATTCTCTCACTTTTTTGCACATTAAAAGTCCCCTCGCCTTCCCATATTCATTATCCACTCCTTGTTCTTAAAATTAAATTATAGTTAAGTGAAACTCTGTATTATAACAGTTAAAAGATGGCACATGGATGAGTTACAGTGATATGTTTTGATTTACAATACAGTTGATTGTTTGATGATTTGTTGAGCAGTAATCATGATCTACTCCCCTTCATATTACCACTTTTCTCTCAATACACTCCCTCACATATTCCAGAACCCTTATTCACCCCTTGCTCATTGACAAGTATTAAATGATTTTTATGGATTGGATTGCATGAGTCAGATGTGTTGTTGAGACAAACTTTGTTTCATATTTAAAGAGATGGCATGTATGGTTGTTGAAAAAACTAGTTTTTAATCAATAATGCATACAAGAATGATCTTTTTCAGCAGAGGTAGCCATGGTCGGGGTAACAAAGGAAGAGGAAGTTGGAACATGGGCCCTATAAGGACAAGGTTTTCTATACATTTTGATGCAGACTTGTAAGAGTTGAGCCAGATATTTCAAGATGGATTTTTTAACTAGATTGGACAAGGAGTGGTCCAACCTAGGCCATAAAGGCCTCCCTTCCAAGACCCACATGCCACTGGTATCCCAATTCCACCTCATGTCTCATTACAACCTAGAGTCCCTAAAAATGATGGATGGCAAGAGATTATCCACTCGGCAATCTCCCAACATCGTGGTTGGCCCAACTTGTCTCTACCTACTCCTCCACATGTTAATCAAATTGTCCAAGTTGCCCCTGCCCACTCACCAGTACAGTCTTCTCACACAAGTAAAAGGTTAAAAACTGAGGCCCACCATGCTGGCCCCTCCTCTCCCTCAGATGACTATGCCTAATCTGTGTCGTCCCGCATGCATTTGAGAGATGATTTCTCTCATGTTATCAATGAGATTAGGCCCAAAGGCTCCACACAGCCTGAGGAAAATTCAGATAAATCAAAGGGAGACAACAACAACAAGGGGAAGATTTCCTCCCAGAGTGGCCAATATGGGTTTTAAGTGTTTTTATTTATTGATTGTTGAGAACAGTTGACTTCTGAAATTTTGGACAACACACTATTTTTTGGATATATGGATATTATATTTTTTGATATAGTTTCAATTATCATTGATATAAATTGTCAAATTATGAGAGTGATGGTGGGAGCCACAAGGAGGGATGTGTTTGATTGATTAACTAATTGTGTTATGCTTGTTAAAGAAACTAAAGGGAGTCACAAGGGGTCCCACCTACTAGTTATTATTTATTTAAGACCCTTATTATTATTTTATTACTATTCCCCCTTAACTAAAAATTTGGTTGAGTTTTAGTCAATTTAACTAAAGAGGTAGTTTAACTACTTCAACTAATTTTGATTGCTTAAAGGCAAAAAGAGGAGGAACAAGAGGAGGATAGAAGGAGAAATCATACTAAGGTCTTCTCTTTGAGTTTTATTGAGATAATTCAGTTTTCATTCATTCTTTGATTCATTGAAAGCCTAATTCTCTTTTATGATAGCATGGTCATATTGTAGATAGAAATATTCAAGGTTGAATTACATCCTTCAGACACTTGTTTTTAAAGGTGTTGATCTATCTTTGATAGTCTATGTATACTTGTCTGGTTGTGAATTAAATTTCATGATTGATAAAGGCTATTGTGCATAATCGAGTGGGCATCAATCTGTGGCAAGTTGATCAGAAGTCCTTTTGTATGGTTTTCATTGGGGACATCTAAGTTTGACTTTGGTCCAAACTTCCTCAGGTAATTTTGTAAAGAGAACGAGTCTTTTGATAAATTGGAATGGAATAATCGATTGTTTTATGTCTCATCCGTGTTGATTATTGACTTGTTGTTTTTACTTCAGTATCTACATTTATTTCTGGATCTGTTAATTTAGAAAATTACATAAATATTGAATTTCTTAGCAAACTTTCATTTATAAAAAAATATCCTAAGCACTCGTAACCAATACTTCTGGATTAGGAAACAAATTTTGATGGCTATAAACATAGGGTGATATTCCCATCTATCTTGCTTTAGCCAAGTAAGATCTGAAAATGCTTCAGTAAGATCATTTCATATTTTTTCCTCAACACATTGGTTTCCCTTCGAGGGAGTTGACAAATAGGCGCATGCAAGTATCATTATCATTAGATCTTATATTGTGACCGCCATTAAATAATGCTACCAAGTGTTCATTTGTAGTGACTGTAGTATTTCTGGAAAAGCTAGGTACATGCTCTTGTTGGATTACTGAGAGGAGGGGTGAATCATTAATAGAGTAATTCAATCCTTTTTAACCACAATATGCAAGTGTTATATCAATGTATCATTATCATCCAATAGTTTCAGAGTAAATAAACAATGAACAAATGAGAAATCATACACATACACAGTACACTAGTTTTTTTGCGTGGAAACCCAAAGAAGGAGAAATCCACGGAATAATTTTTCTTATATGTCTTTAAGAATTACATTCATTGGAAGCACCAATTTCCTTTGTTTTCCAGCAGCAACTGGAAGGAGGCTCCAACCCCCTAATTTCTCAGGCTACAACCTGAGGGAATCTCCAAATCCCCAATTTGTTGGCTACAACCAGAAGAAGGATACGACCCTCTATGTTCTCTGGCTACAACCGGAAGGTGGCTACAACTACATGTCCTTGACCCATACAACCGCCCTGACGTAGAAGTAGAATGATGGAACCACTGTCACACTATCACTGTGAGATATGCTGTTGTAAACCTGTACCAATCAACCTGCACCAAACAACCTGTACCAATAACCTAAACCATGCATAAACCTATACCTCAACCTGTAATCAACTTGTACCATAAGCAAGTGCATCAACCATGCACCAACATGTACTAAACAACCTGTAATCAATTTGTACCATAAACACGTGCATCAACAATGCACCAACCTATACCTCAACTTGTACCATGAACAAGTGCATCAACCATGCACCAAACCTGTACAAATAACATGTCACAACAACCTGTCCAAACAACCTATCACAAAAACCTTTCTCATCAATCTTATCAACCAAATCAGATCTACTCACCAATATCAATCACCTAGACAACTCTCAAAGATGTGCATCAACCAAGCATAACACAACAACTCATAATCATCACCAAGATCAATATGTTCTTCTAATAATATAGCAATACAAGTATGTTACATCATCCATAAACCATGTGTCAATAATACTACTAACAAGTGCCTCCAACCATGTACCAAGTATGTATCAATCAAGTATCAACTACTCATCAACTATGACTCATCAAGATGTACCAACATCATCAACTATACATCTCATGTATGTGCCAACTCATCAACTACGTGTCTCAACCATGTACCCAACATGTACCTCAACCAAAATCCCTCATCAATTTCATCATCCAAATCTTTTTTGTAACTTTGTAATAGACATGGTGTATATAATCACATACCTACAAACCTTCCTTAACTTTAACAACAAGAAACTAGCATTTTCCTCAAACTTTACTTTAGTCTCACATGACTAGTTTTGGATTAGTCAACAACCCTAACTTGAAATAATCATAACTATGTACCTGTAACGAATAAGATATGAAAATATTACACAATGTTCTTCAGTGTGTTTTATGCAATTCCTCCAGGTGTCACTACTTGAAATCTCTCATAAAAGGAGTTATAGAAAAAATGGCATGCCTTGTTGAATTTTGGCTTATTCTAGAGAGCGAACTTGTAGAGCATGCCCCGCATAGAATATTTGGTCTTACTGAAGTTTGATATGATATGAATAATTTATTACGTTTTTACCCGAAACACATGTTTTAGAATAGTTTCAGGACTAGCCACAAACCCTATTTTCCACGCAGTGTAACTCCAAAACTAAAATGACCCACAAGATGAAATTTGTACCACGACTACTTGGATATGTTTCTTCAATGGTCTCCTAATTTCATGGTTTGAATCATTCTATAAAAAAAATTATTATGAAAATGGTGAGATGACCTATAAATAACATACCTTAGAAAGCATCATCAAAAGAATTTATTCTCCCTTGAATTTTGACCTTTTTTACTTCAACTTTCCTCTGAAATTCGGCTTATATATCCTTTGGTTACCTCAATCACCTATAGATATTCAATATGTTCAAGTGTGATTAAAATGAGAGAGTCTTGCCTCTTATTTATACTTTCATGTAACTTCCTAAAGGGGTTACCTTTTAACCATCTTAACCCACTTTCCTTATTTTAGGGTTAACCCACTTCTGACCACTTGTCAACTTAGTAATTTCTCCATTAAATTTATTATTTAAATAATTTATTTTGTTTTCACTTTGAATTATAGTACACTCGTCACTTCACTTTATTATTTACCTTCTAAAATCTCTTAAACCACTTTGACTACTTTGACCTTTTGGGGCTTCTAGATGACTCATGAGGGTTCTCCAACTTTACATGGCCATAACTCTATAACCATGAGGAGTTATGTGACGTTCCACATACCACCTAAAATGACATGACATGTACTATCCATATAGAATATTATTACCTACAAATATATCAAAACTCATACCATTAGCCATCAAACAAACTTGGGTTAATTACCCAAACCTTTCTCCAACTTCACATGGACATAACTCTCTAACCGTGAGGAATTATGTGACGTTCCACATACCACTGGAAATGGAATGGCATGTACTATCCATATATAATATTATTACATGCAAATATATCAAAACTCATACCATTGTGCTACCGAAATTATCTACCGTACTTTCTTCAAGGGTTGACATCAATGACAACCAACCCAATTAATCAACAATCTCCCCCTTTGGCATTGATGGAAACACTCTGATGCAATATTGAAGTCATGTCACTCATTCTCCCCATTTACCTTTACCTTTGCATCTGATAAATCTATCCCCCTTTGTCATGAATGGAAAATGTATATTTTCATCTGGGGTTGCTCCCCCTAACTGAAGTGTCCTTGGGGATACTCCCCCAGACTGAACTCTTCCTGAAACTAATATTCCAACCTGAACTATCCTCTTTATGGTGCTTCCTTGTGTAAATCTAATACATATAAGATAAGCATTGAAAAGAATTCATTTTGGATTAGAAATTACTCTAAGTCTCTGGTGTAGATACTCAAAGGCTTCCCGTGGAAGTCATTTTGTAAAGATGTTTGCCACTTGTTCTTTTGTGCCCACATATTCATCTTTGATGTTATTCTCTGTAACCTGTTCTCATAGAAAGTGATACTTTATTGGAATGTGCTTCGTCTTGGAGTGCATCACTAGGTTCTTTGAGATACTGATGGTGCTTGTATTATCACAATAGATTGGAATGGAATCATCATACTCAACCTGTATATCTGTCAGAATTTGTTTCATCCATAGAACCTGTGTACAACATCCTACTACTTCAATATACTTTGCATCGATTGTATATAAGGATATTAATGATTGTTTCTTTCTTAACCATGATACTAAAACTCACCCAAGTAGAACGTTGCTCCACTGGTGCTTTGTCGGTCATCAATGCAACCTTCTCAATCTGCATCTGTGTAGGCAATAAGTGATAGATAATTTCCTTTTGGATACCATAATCCAAACTCTTATGTTCCTTTGAGATATATGAAAATCTACTTCACTGCTAATACATGTGATTCCTTTGGTGATGCTTGAAATCATGCCACATGTCCAACTGCCTGAATTACATCTGGTCTGGATGTTGTCACATATAGTAAGATACCAATCATTGGCATGTATTCCATATGGTCTATAGACTTTGAATCATCATCTTTTCTCAACTTGCAACTAGTTTGCATAGGAATGGTAACTAGTTTGCAATCTTCCATTCCGAGCCTCTTTAGCATTCCTCTGATATACTTAGTTTGAGAAATAAAATTCATTGGTTGCTTTGACATATCTGAAGACCCAAAAATAAGGATAGGTCTCCAAGTAATGAAATTTCAAATTCATTCTTCATATCCTTTGAAAATTTATGGCTTAACCTGTCATTAGTACTTCCAAAACAATATCATCAACATAAATTTCAATTAATAAAATACTACATTGAGTTACCTTGATGTAGAGGTTGTTTTATGCGCTTCATTTCCATAGTTCGTAGGGAGTTTTGTCATTGTTGTTTCTGAGCATTACTCTGTTTTGAATGTGAACTTTTATATGCACTGCATGTGTCCAAAAAATATCTGTCAATTTGGAATCCATTAACATTGTTCGAGTCATTTCCTGTGTAATTATCATCCATTATGATAATGTTCCTTTGTCTCTAAACCACTGTCTGAACCAATCTATGAATCCATGCTCTTTTCCACTGTCATATATATGTCCAAACCTGTTAAGTGTTCTTATGAATCTATCTCTTTCCATATTGTCCAAGACTCTACTTGTGCAACGATCCATAATTTTGACCCATTTATCACTATACTATCATGAAGTCTTGATTAATCTATCAAACTATACTTTTGTTAACTGACTGCTCTGAATATGTCTTCTCAAACTATGCAAGTTGCTTGAAGGATGGTTCTTTGGTCTGTCACAGCTATCGCATAGACTCCCCCTGTTTAATATTCATATTACTTGGGAGTCTCTAATCTATATGGCTCAAAACAATTTCTGCTCTGATCTGTATTCATCATTATCTTCATTGGTAGATTCATCATCATCTTCATTGGTAGATTCATTATCTCTCTGAGCTCTGACTTCTTTCTTTCTGTCTGTGGATTCATCTTTCACTACAATGCCTAAAATTACAATCTCTTGAACATGTTCCTTATTTACATGTCCTTTCTTTCTTTCAGTTATTTTCCAAACCTTTATGTATCTAACATCTTTCTTTTTCTCTATAGAATTTTCTTTATCTTGTTTTATTGTCAATCTTGCAATCTCTGGTACCTGGTCTTTGTTCACCTGTTCTTCCTGTTTTCTTATCCATACTTTCTTATATCTGATATCAATGTTCTCTTTCATGGAAGTATCGATCATGTTTCTACAATCACTGACTATGTGTCCATAGTTATAACATTTGTAACACTCAATCTTACGTGCAGCCATATAGGCACTTCTTGCTTGAACATTTATTTTATAATCCCTGCAATCTACAACCTTATGTCCAAATTTAGTACAATAAAAACAATGACCATAAAATAAATTTGCATACCTAGGAGTGAATGATCTTCTTTGTGGTGTAGTCCTTCTGAATTTTTGTCTTGACTGATCATGATCATGATCATGATTGAAGCTTAATTGTGGCTTAAACATAGATGGTCATATTGAAGATGTATCTTCAATAGTTTTATTAGATTATGGTTGACCATGATTCCTTCCTTTGAGTACTTCTGCATAACTCTTTATATTTTCTTAATTCTTGTTTTCTAACAACCTAGAGTGCTTCTCTTCATTCTTTGTAACTGATGTGGATGTTTATGTTTCTTCAACGTTCTTTTTGAGCTTGACAATTTTACTTCTCAATGTGACAACTTCTTCTTCAAGATTCTCAACCTCTTCTTCTTTCTTTAATATCTGAGACTTCATGACTTCTTATGTTCTCTTCGCTTCTTCAAGCTGAATTTTTAATGTGATTATTTCTTCTTCAAGTACTTTCTCTTCTTGACCAAACTCTGACTCAAGATGGTTTAGATAGTTAGTTATTTCCTTAAGATGGTCTGTCAATATCTTCTCTCTCATTTCTGCTTCTTCCTTTTGTGCTGCTATGTTGGCTTCCAACCCTACTTTTGATATTCAAGATTTTCTTCGATCTTTCTGGCTTCTTCTAGCTGAGTTCTTAAGTTCTCGATGACCTGTTGGGATTCTTAAAAAATGTGAACACTTTCCTTTTGTTTCATCAATTATTTATTGAGTGACTTGTTTTCTTCTCTTAGTTCATCTAAAGAACTAATCAATTATGTCTCATAATTGTCTCATTTTTCAATTTGCTTTTGTCTCATTTCCTTCAAGGAATTCTATTTCAAGATGTCCGCGTTTTTCAAAATTAAAGAAAAACAACATACCTCTGTTGATTATGTACTCTTCATCTTTTGAATTTGTTTAACATCATGAACATATTTCTTCTTGATCTATACATGCATATTCTTTGGTATTTTATGAATTTGTGATGGGTGAAGAATATATGTCATGTAACTTATCCCAAAGTTCTTTGGCTGATGAAAATTTACCAACATTTTCTCTTATCGGATTAGGTAATCCTTCCCAGATGAAATCCATTTCTATTTTTTATTCTTCTTCAATTCCTAATTGGCCGCAGTATTTTCCCTTTTTGAACTATCATATCCTGTAACAACTGATATCCAAATATAATACCCATGTGCCTGTAAAAATACTTTTGTCCTTATGCTCCACATCTCATACTTTAAACCATTCTGACCATTAAACAGTGGTACTCCATTCTCATAATAATCTATGACCTCCTTCCAGTGGTTAAATTGTTTCCTGAAGGAACCTTCTCTGATACCAATTGTTGGATTACTGAGAGGGGGGGGTGAATCAGTAATAGAGAAATTCAATCATTTTTAACCACAATATGCAAGTGTTATATCAATGTAGCATTATCATCCAATAGTTTCAAAGTAAATAAAAAATGAACAAATGAGCAATCATACACATAGACAGTACACCAGTGTTTTTACGTTGAAACCCAAAGTGGGAGAAAACCACTGAATGTTTTTTCTTATATGTATTTAAGAATTACAATCATTGTAAGCACCACCTTCCTTTGTTTTATAGCTGCAACTGGAAGGAGGCTCCAACCCCCTAATTTCTCAGGCTACAACCTGAGGGAAGCTCCAACTCCCCAATTCTCTGGATACAACCAAAAGGAGGATACAACCCCCTATGTTCTCCAGATACAATCGGAAGGTGGATACAACCACCTGTCCTTGCCACGTCCAACCACCCTGGTGTAGAAGTAGAATGATGGAACCACTGTCACATTATCACTGTGAGATATATTTTTGTAAACTTGTACCAATCAACCTGCACCGAACAACCTGTACCAATAACTTTAACCATGCATCAACTTGTACCTCAACCTGTAATCAACATGTACCATAAACAAGTGCATCAACTATGCACTAACCCGTACCAAATAACCTATAATCAACATGTACCATAAACAAGTGCATCAACCATGAACCAACCTATACCTCAACCTGTACCATGCACAAGTGCATCAACCATGCACCAAACCTATACAAATAACATGTCACAACAATCTGTCCAAACTGTTATCACTAGAAGTTACCTTCAGATTGTGTTGGAGGTAAGCCCAGTACCCATTAGATTTTTATGTCACGGGTTGGTTTTAAAAAGGTCAAATGGGCGCAGAATCAATATGATATCGTTTTAACTCAGAAAACTGGACCGGTATGCACATGCAGGTGAGGTCTTAATTAAATTTACTTGGTAAGTTGGAGTAAGGATGAATAGAGGGAATACTTTGGTGAGGAGAGTGTAGAGGTCTGACGTAGACATCGGTTCTTCCAGTAGCCTAAGGAGGAAAAGCTTCAAATACAAGATCCTCTTGGATTAAAAACTTCAGGAAACTGAAAGAACGTAAATAACAACATTGCAATTAAACATGCATTACAATACGGTCAAAAAAATCCATGTGAATCCTTCAATCATGGACACTTCAGTATCAGAGGAAAATATGATGAAAAAGAAGATGACTTTCATTAAACAAGAAGTCTCAGATTCAAATACATAACCAGAGAACCAGAAGCTTCATCAAAAGTTTACAATATGGGAGCACTGCTCAACCATATACCATAACAAAATATCAAAACTGTCTATAAATACCCAGCAATTCTGCAACCACCAGGAGTGTGATCAGACCACTTCCTTCAAAGCCTTCAGTCGGCGCCTGCTCTATGATATTGTGCAGGTTTTCTCATGTCATACACAAGCCAGGTGTAGTTGTGTGCTTTACATGAAAAAATTCCCATAAGGAAGCTTCAGATCGTCAGCGTGCCTTCATGGCTAGGCTCTGCAACACTTTACATTTATGGGGTGAGACGAGGTCTCAAATTTCTCCCCCAATATTAAATGGTTACCTTCATTGGGATCAGGACAAGTCCTAACACTCATGAATGTTTCCAGGCAGTTCCATACAAATTTTTCGATTCAATCTCGACGTCTCGAGGCCAAGCATATCTTCTTATGTGACCAATACGGACGCTTTCGGTCTTTGGCGCAGCTCCTCTCCATCGCTCCATATTCAATGTTATCTAGGGCCATGAACCTATGCAATTTCACAACTGTGGGCACGACCAAGGGTGGTTTGAAATAAAACCACTTTTGTCCTCGCAATTCACCATGAATCACCACGCGTCCCTTTCAAAAAACCATGGTTCCAATTGCGTCCCACCCTTGAAATTTTAAAACGTGTGCACCTTCTGAACCCGCAATGGAGTGTGACCATTGAACTTGTGATCTGAGATGAGGCTTCCTGATCAATGGCCCAGCTCCAGCACTTTAGATCAACAGATCAAATATTCCCTCTTTGAATCAATGACTGAGATATGTTTCACGAATCAGCCTTCAAGAATTTCGATTCTCAAACCACATTTCCCTCTAAGAAAAACCTCAGGAGCTGAGGATCTGATGACACATGGCTCTAGCTGATCAATGACTCAGATCAATTTCGGGACTTCAACCCTTCAGGATTTCTAAGCACTTCTCATTTCAAATCTCCCGAAGCTCATTTCCTCGAAGGCTTGGATCAACTGCCACTTGTCCCCTTTAAGATCAACGTCTCGTATTCACTTTGGGCCTTTTGTTCTGGTGCTATACTTCGCGCAAGTTTTCACTCCCGAACGTCTGTGAGCTGTTGATCTGGACTATTCCCGGAATCTTTGCCTCTGAAAGATTAAAACTATATTTTTTTTATGCTTCAATATCGAAACAGACTTTTTAAGAAATCTGCACTTTGTATTCATGGCTGCGACCTGCACGATCAAGGATTTGGACAACTGGTTGTGAGATGAGAAAACAGGGAGACCAAGGCGAAATTACAGACTTAGGTAGAAACCACAAACCCACAGGACTCTGACAAGTTCATGTGATAACACAAACAACCTATCACAACAACCTGTCTCATCAATCTTATCAACCAAATCATATCTACTCACCAAGATAAATCAACAAGATAACTCTCAAATATGTGCATCAACTAAGCATAACACAACAACTCATAATCATCACCAAGATCAATATGTGCTTCTAATAATATAACAATCCAAGTATGTTACATCATCCATAAACCATGTGTCAACAATACTACTAACAAGTGCCTCCAACCATGTACCAAGTATGTACCAATCATGTATCAAATACTCATCAACTATGACTCATCAAGATGTACCAACATCATCAACTATACACCTCATGTNCAAACCTTCCTTAACTTTAACAACAAGAGACTAGCATATTCATCAAACCTTACTTTAGTCTCACATGACTAGTTTTGGATTAGTCAACAACCCTAATTTGAAATAATCATAACTATGTACATGTAATGAATAAATATATGAAAATAGTACACAATGTTATTCAGTGTGTTTTATGAAATTCCTCCAGGTGTCACTACTTGGAACCTCTCAGAAAAGGAGTTATAGCAAAAATGGCATACCTTGTTGAATTTTGGCTTATTCTAGAGAGAGAATTTGTAGAGCGTGCCCCACACGGAATATTTGTTGTATGAATCTGAAAATTGTACACAGAATACTAAAGCTTGTATTCTAACCAACCCATTTGGTCTTACTGAATTTGGAACTGTTATGAATAACTTATGACGTTTTTACCCGAAACACTTGTTTTAGACTAGTTCCGGGACTAGCCACAAACCCTATTTTCCACGCAGTGTAACTCCAAAACTACAACGACCCACAAGCTTAAATTTGTACCACAACTAATTGGATGTGTTTCCTTAATGGCCTCCCAATTTCATGGTTTGAATCATTCTAGAAAAAACTTTATTGCGAAAATGGTGAGATGACCTGTAAATAACATACCTTAGAGAGCATCATCAAAAGAATTTATCCTCCCTTGAATTTCGGCCTTCTTTACTTCACCTTCCCTCTGAAATTCAGCTTAGATATCCTTTGGTTACCTCAATCACATGTATATATTCAATATGCTCAAGTGTAATTAAAATGAGAGAGTCTTGCCTCTTATTTATACTTTCACGTAGCTTCCTCAAGGGGTTACCTTTTAACCATCTTAACCCACTTTCCTTATTTTAGGGTTAACCCACTTCTAACCACTTGTCAACTTAACAATTTATCCATTAATTTTATTATTTAAATAATTTCTTTTGTTTTCACTTTGACTTGTAGTACACTCATCACTTCACTTTATTATTTACCTTCTAAAATCTCTTAAACCACTTTGACTACTTTGACCTTTTGGGGCTTGTAGATGACTCGTGAGGGTTCTCCAACTTCACATGGCCATAACTCTCTAACCGTGAGGAGTTATGTGACATTCCACATACCAGCAGAAATGGTATGACATGTACTATCCATCTAGAATATTCTTACCTACAAATATATCAAAACTCATACCATTATCCATCAAACAAACTTGGGTCAATTACTCAAACCTTTCTCCAACTTCGCATGGCCATAACTCTCTAACCGTGAGGAGTTATTTGATGTTCCACATACCATCGGAAATGGAATGACATGTACTATCCATCTGGAATAGTCTTACCTGAAAATATATCAAAACTCATACCATTTTTCTACCGGAATTCGCTACTGAACTTTCTTCAAGGGTTGACATCAATGACAACCAACCCAATTGATCAACGACTCTTTAAATTTTGGTATAGGAAAAGTAGCAGGCGCTAGGTTCAAGGGAGAGGATACGTGCCATGGGGTGGTAGTAGCATATTCCTCTAATTGGAAAAGCCCATACTTCTTGATGATCTTGGAAGGGTTGGTAGTAGATTGGATAGGAACCTGATGGCTATACAAACTACCAATTACTAATGAGGTTGAAGGTTGAGATGATGAGGCATCTCCAGTACCACCAGAGCCACCTGCAGATGTCATTTTGTAAATGATGGGCGAGGGTGAGAAAGGTGAACTAGACGAATCATACAAATTTCTCCTTAGAGTACTTTGTTGGGTTGAAATAATAGTTTTCCTTCTTCCTATTTCAACGATAGGAGTGATTTAAGGAGACAATCCTCTTCTTCTCCTAGAGATGCGAGGATTTGAGGACATGAAAAAGAATATAAACTTTAGGAGAAAGAGAGCTATGGTTGATTTCTAGGTTTCCTTTGTCCGGCCTCCCAACATTCACGAATACTTATGTCTTGTTCAATTACTTCCCACGAGTGTTCAAGTTCAACCCGGGTATTAGCGGTTTCTAAGATGGTATTGAATAAATTTAAGGCAGTGTTGGTTTGGTCTTTAAGACCGTGCTCAATATTGGACTGCCTTGTAGCAGGTACTATCACGAGGAAAAGAAAATAAACAAAGAATAAAAAACAAAAGAAGAAATATTCAATGATAATTATGAATACAATCAACCAGAGAGATATGGAAGATCTCCCCAGTATGGTCGCCAAATAAATATTGAGGAAAATGTATGAATTACCTTACTCAATTATTTTCAAATCTTGTCTGGCTAGGGCAAGATAGTTGGTAATGTCACTCGGGGTTTATAGCCTCAAAATATTCTCTCAATCTGCAAGTATTAATTACAAGGACTGAGGCTAGTTTATAGTTTAAATATGTTGCAAAAATAAAATAAAAAAACTTCTAGAATGTACACAGATTTGCGATTAAGTAAACATGGAGATCAAAAAGAGAAAAGTAACCAAGTCACAAATACACATATATGAGACAGAATAACAATTTGATTTTATTTCACTCTGAGATATCAAAAATGTTTTTTTTTTTACAAAACCCCTGCAAGGGCATGCACCAAAGTCTGATTTAGAGATCTTCGATGAACACCATACAAAAAGACTCTGACAGTAAAGTAAAACTGAAATTTATAATCTGGATCAACTTCCCACAAACTGTTGCCAATTTGACTATGCAAGATAACCTTTATCAGCCATGAAACTTAATTCACAAACAAACAAGAATACACATACTATCAAGGATGGATCAACACCTCTAAAACAAACATCTAAAAAGTGTGGTTCAGTCTTGAACTTTGTTGTCTACAATAAGACATTGTGTCAAGAAGAGAATTAGGATTTCAATAAACTCAGAAATGAATGAAAACTGAAACTAGCTCATGTAACTAAAGAGCAAACATTAGTCTCTCTTTCTCCTTCTATTCTCCCCTTGTCTCTGCTTCTCATTCATATTTTATTCTTTCCAAATAAGTTGAAGTAGTTCAACTACTTTCTTTAGTTAAGTTGATTTAACTTAACTAATTAGTTCCAGAGAAGTAAATAATAATAATATAGTTAAGGGTATTAATTAATAATAACTATATAGGTGGGACCCCTTGTGAATCCCGTCATTTCTTCCTTTTAAATCATAAAATATAACATAAAAAAATATAATCATTTTGACCATATTCCACCCTTGTAACTCCCTTAAATATCTTTTAACTACATATTTAAATATTAGAAATAATTTATATTATATCCAAAAAAGAATATATATATATCCACATAATCCACATTATCCACAAAATATCAAAAATAGAGTTTGCTGTCCAAAAATGATGAAAACCATTAAGCATTGTCCTCATCAACTGAAATCATATAAAACATAATTTAAAAACCATATTTTCCACTTTTTGAGGCAATTTTCTTTTTTTCACTGTTGTTTCCCTTAGACTTTTCTCAATTAGCCTGTGGTTGATTGGACCCTTAGGGTTGTATCTCTCTAATCACATGGGAGCATTCATCCTTCAAATGCAGGTGGGAAGACACAGATTTCAAGGAATCGGTGGAGGGAGAAGAAGGGGAGGCAGTTTTGTTTCCCTTGTTTTGCACAGGTTGGGGAATATCAGTTTTCAATCTCTTACTGACATGTGAAGACTAAATTGGTGAAACAGCACAGGCAATCTAGAAATTAGGATTAAAATGTGGTGATAAAGGCAATGACATAGTAGTCCAACCATGATGGTGAGAGACAGACAGGTTGATGATCTCTTTCCAACCATCATTTGCGGGGACTTCAAGATGCAAAGACACATGTGGAGGAACAAGAATGCCTGGGATATTCTGAGGAGGCTGGAAAGGGGGTCTTTCTGGTCAAGGGTGCATTATTCCATGGCCAACCCAATTAAAGAACCCATCTTGGAATAGTTGGTTCAATTCTTGAGGGTCCGCGTCAAAATAGATAGAAAATCTAGACCTCCTATGGCCTTGATTCCAATTTCCCCTGCCTCTATTATTTCGGCCATTACTTCCTCTACTGAAAAATCTCATCCTGTAGCAACATTTTATTAGTAATGAATCTCTTAATAAACCATACATAACACTCTACTTACATGAATAAAAAATTGGCTCAAAAATTGACACGTGATACATGCAAATCCATCCATAACAAACCATTCATTAATTTCCATGTGAACAGGGAGTGATAGGGTTCATGGGAAATATGGAGGGAGTGTAGTTACTGAAAAATTAATGGTAGAATGATAGGGAATGCATATACGAATATTGTTCAGAAATTAACCAAACAATTTAACTGTGTATAAAAATATCAAAATATCAGTCACCAACCCTTGCTATGTTATCATTTTTGTCTCTTCCACACAGACTTTTATTTTTAAATTTATATCACAGAACAAGGATGCAATAAGTGAAATCGGGATTGTGAAAGGAATGTAATTAGCAAAAAATGGTAGAATGATAGGGAATCAATATGGATATTGTTCAAGTGAAACAAATCAAAACATGCTACTTTAAATGCAATCAAAACATATCTTTGTTTAGAATTTCAAAGTTTAACAAGTGTTCCTTTTCCAAAACAATAATCTAAACTAGTGTCTCCTTTGACAAATTTGTTTGTTTGCTTCCGAACTATTTACACAATAATTTGCATGCCCATAATTATTTAATCATATTAACCATTGTACCCACATTATCATTATATGAAAGTCATAACGAACAACATCATAATCGCCATAAGAACACAACAATAGCCTTTGAGCCACGACCATAACATAAACTCCAATAATAATCCTTTAAATCCAACAGGGACACGTGCAGTGTTTACAAACAACTCATATCCATCATTTATTTAACCATTGTTCAATGCAATTTATTTCGAACATTATCACTCGATTCGAGCCTCAAATATTTTGAACACAAGTGTCCCTTTTTAACAATCAACATAATTATTGAACCAAAAATAACATTCAATATTTGGAACACAAGATTCAAATGAATGGGTGGGTACAAATCTATTTCCAGAATTGCCAAGCAAGAGACCAAAAAAAATAGTGCCCAAGTAACTGAGCAACCACAATGCTTCCATCAACTTCAAATTGGAGTAAATATTCTTTCAATGTAATGTTTAGGGTTCAATATAGTAAGTGGTAGAGACAACGGGGTTGTTCGACCAGAGAGTTTGGGAGTTGAATGGCAAAAATAGTTCATTCCATAGGTTCCCTATCATAATCGATCACAGAAACAATAGTATGCAACATTTATCTCGACTGTATGGGATTCAAACAACAGACTGCATCTTCCAAAACAAACAAGTGAAGCCAACCCTTTTTCCAACACTACATAATGAGCGACCAAATAAAAACCCGTGCCCAACCAAAAATTATGAATAGTGCTCTCATCAAAATCTGGGTAGCAATGTTCTCACACTATATAACATTTACCATGCAACAGTGACAGTGAGGTTATAGCAAGCAAGTGAACAACTGAGGGTTTTTCCAATATAAGGCATGAAATTCTCTAATCTTCCATCATAGTTCACATAAAAACCCATAGGGTCGAAACATGGCGTGGGTACACTTAGCCACAGAGACCATTAATGTCAATATATAGGTGGATTATTCGCAAATCCCAGAGTTTAGGTAGACTGCGATAACAAACTTCAACAGAGAGGCCAGACCCAAAAATAGAACCATGACAAAGCAGACTCCACTGCAATTTTTATTCAATAATTCTAGTGAACAATTACACACAATAAGGACCACGCGACCAACTTTTAAAATCCAACATCCCCAGAACAACCACCATAGGAAACCAAAGATGTGAGCATAAACATAGTTTCAAAAACATTATAACAGCTTGAGAATCACATAGACCATGAGAAACCAGAGCCAAAATTTGATTCAAAGACAGAGTAACTCTCATGGATGGAAAAGTAAGAAAACCAATACCTGTAAAATTTTGCACGAGGAGAAAACCCAAGACTGTATACTTTCTCTGCGATCGAGCAAGGCAGAGCAGCAGCAACTACTAGAGCCAAAAATGCAAGAATGACTAGGGTGAAGGGCTTGAGGGGAGTTTGAGTGACGTGTATTTATTGCATGACGCTTATCCCTTTACATATTCATTCAATTTTTAGTACGATCCAAGCCCACTAGCCAACTCACCATAACTCTACATTCAAACCATTTATCAACCAAAAATCCAAAATTTCCATATTACTTTTGCAAAGTGCGCAATATTCCAAAGTGCACCACCCCTTTCCAATATTAAATGCCTT
>ML843581.1:45151-66262 GCA_009831015.1 Picea engelmannii
TTTTCCTTCATTGATATTGATGCCTTCTTTCTAGAGGCCGAACCTTTTCCGTGGGAATAAATTCAAATAGTGTTATCAAATATACTTTGTGGATTTTTTCACTCACTATTTTCAAACCAGGTCGCACTTACTTCATTTTCCAGTATCTCTGTAATGGATTTGACATATGTCTATGTGGAAAATCCATCGTTCTCTATGAATGCCATTGAATATTAATATTTGTGCAGGTTTCAGCTTTCCAAGGGATCAATGCCATCATGAACGAACTGGCTCAGCCTTTCCTACTCGTAGGTAGTTGAATCAAAGGCCATAGGGCAATAATATTTTAAAAATTGTGGGCCCATGATCAGTTCTCTATCTCAGTAAGACTAGAAAATGAGGAAGATCCATAGATCGGTAGAAAGTAAACACATCTCGAACCTGATGATGTCTTCGCCTCTCCAAAACAATTGTTCTGAGAGGGCTGAGGCTTTAACAACCAAGCCGTGGTTTCTTATTATTTTCACTGTATGCGTTCGAATGTGTTGTGTATCTGCATATTCCCTAGCCCTTCCTACAAATGAATGCCCTCGAATGGAATACATGTCGAAACTCAAGTGGCTCAAACACATTCTTTGAAATGATGATTTCGATCTCGCCGACAAGGTAATCAGAATGCCTCTGAACAGTGAAGGCAACACCTTTTTCTTCATTGACCAGAACCTCAACCTGATGATGTCTTGGCATCTCCAAAACAATTGTTATGCATGTGCTTGTAATGCAATCCATATCGATCTAGGGCCGAGAGGCACAAAAAAAAATGTTGATAGCCAATGTGCTTTTCATGTTGTAACCGGTTAGGGTTATGCACAACTCTTCTTCTTAGTAAACACAAGTAGGATCTTTAAACTCTCATCTTCATGGTCTCTCCTGTGAGGGAGTAAATCCCAGTCCTGCTCTGATACCATGTTGTTTTTTATTCATATGAGATATGAGAGATATTCGATATATTATTACAATGATGAGTGTTTCATATATAGGGAACATAAGGTGACCATCCATGAAATGATGCGTCCCTTGAATAATCAATAACTATTTGTTATTATCATTTACCTATTATATAATATATATAATAATCAATAATAATTATATTATTCATTATTATCTTTAGAGAATGTCTTCCCGATGTTGTCCAAACATCAACAATACTTTGCTTTTGCAGTGTTGAGTGCAATAGACTTTTGTTTCCTGCTAGCCCATGATATTGTGGCAAATCTCAAACCGAAACATATCCAAGAATCACTTATTTTGTTATCTTCACTTCTTGCCCAATCTAAATCGATAAATCCATGCAATTGTATATAACTCAAATCTCCCATGAAGACATTTCAAGTCATTATCGTGGCTAGGTTCCACCTGGAACTATTTTCACAACAAAGCAAATATTTGAATGAGTATTCTCCAAATACATCAATGAGCCATTCAATTGTCGATACAGGGATGGGTCTACTGGATCAGAGACTCTAATCCATTATCCCGGAATTATGAAGAACTATTTCGATACACTTCCTATGTCATAGGAAGTTTTCACCACACTTTTGTTGTACATGAGATGCTCTGCACCAAGTTACTTGAATCCAAACAAGGTCTTCTTCCAGCTGCATTAATGGATCTCTTTCTGGTATACCTCAAAACCTTGAGGTTTTTATACATATGCTTCTTCTTCAATTACTCTATTTGAGGAGAACAATCTTTACATCTGTGTGATGTAAACTCCACTCATGGATACTGCAAGAAATATAATGGCTTAGATAGAGGTATATATCGCTACTAGAACAAACTATCATCGTAGTCTTCTCCCTCTTCTGGGAGAAACCTTTAGCCCTGAATATCACCTTGTATCTATCAAAGATTCCATTTATAAGTCTTCACTGATTCTTCAATGGACCATATCATTGGGTATTAGCTCCCTCTTAATCCCAAATTCATGCCTGAATGAGCAATATCTAAAACTTCCTTGTTTTTATACTGAGACTACATGTTTCTGGAATTCTGCAATCAATTCCCTTTATCTAAGAGAGTACATGCTTATGTATGTTGCATATTTCTTTTCTTTATGCAAAGTGTCACAAGCATGTTATGGTTTCCTTTTTATTACTGACTTCCTCTGAGTATTTTTAAGTTTGTTTCTATTTGTTCTGATTTCTGCCCATCTAGCAGTTGTTGCAAGCATTATGTCATCCTTATAAACTTCTTCCATAACAGCTTCCGCAAATATTGTTCATCAAAGGGTTGTCAACATATTTCACAAGGGTACCTGCATGGAACAAGACAAGAAGCAAAAGAAACATCCAAGACAATATGTTTATGATAGGAAGTCGAAATAAGAATAAGGAAAAGGATAGAGGCAATGGCTACAAGGCTTGAAAAACATATTCATGATAGACTTCATGAAATAACCTTCCTGGGACAACAAGAACAACAGTGTTTTCGATACAACTTCTTTCATATGAAGGATAGTTTCTTGGTAGAATTACTAAGATGATCTAGTCTAAGAACACGAATAAGAAATATCTCCTAGAGTAGGTTTTAGTTCATATTTGAAAATAAGTACATTGAGTAGTATAAGCTACTAAGTACTTATCAATACTTACTTAAGTGACAATAATAAAGATGTCAAACTTGATAAGCAAACCTGGAGTCTTGTTATTGTTCCACTTGAATTGATTTTCTTCTGGGACATGTATCATGTCCCTTCAACTTAAAAACAATATACTTTCTTAACAAAAAACTGAGTTAGAGAATACAATCTCAAACTTATAATAACTTGAATAAACTCAGCTTATAAATTTGACTAGAAGTTCATAACAACCAGAGATATATCAAGTCAAACCTGGAGAGTGTGTTGATCTTATGAATGCACTGAATCCAAGATCACTTCTTTGGACAAGATCCTTTGTGCATTCCCTGCAAATACACTCATGCTAATGATACAAATTAAAATAACATGTATAGGTACATACCTTTGTTACCCAACTGTGACGGTAAACCTTATAATGACTTTGTTGGACGAGAGGTTTAGCTGCTAGAAAATTAGTAAACCTCATAATGTTCCTTTCAGTAGATCTCTCCTAGGAACAACATATACTTTCTTCATTCTAGGTCTTTTGTCTTCATAACTGCCTTTCATTTTGACTTTTTGACTGGTCAACCTTAGATTTTGACTTGGTCAAACGTTGACTTTGACCAAAATTCAAACTTGATGTCTTGGCTTGCTGAGAGTACCAAGAGGTGCATTAGGCTAGGGCACACTAGGTTATCCAAGAATTAGGTCAAGCACTTCACTTAAGGTGCCTCAACACGAGGGTTAGGGTTTCGTTGTTGTAGCAAAACTTTGACTACAACTGCAACTGCAACTGAGTAAATCCTCTGAATCTACCTTCCAGTGGTTAGTTTGTCTGAAGATAGTGTGGGCCCATAACCTGTTAGAATAATATATGTGTTCTTTTCTCCATAGAAAATATAGCAATATTGTCACCCAACCATAGGCCGAAGCCAGCCYCGAGCACCTTAACCTTGAMAGATAGAATTCTGGAAGCAAACCCTAGAACCAATAGMAACCAAGGTAGCGTACTTCTCTCCAAAACTAGCATACCAAGCAAATATTCCAAACCATAACCAAAGCAGAAAGTCCAAACCATAACCAAAGACCAAGTTACTACTRCAGCARTTGCAKCTCTCCTCCGGTCATGCGCACCACTTGTCCTTATGCATTTGTGAGAGTGAGTGAGTCCAAATGATCTATAGCACCCTCTATTTATACTGCTCCACCTCACTTGACTCGGCCAACTTCTCTTCCTAGAGGMTAATAACTCAATATTAATTATTCTCTTGAGCTGACTTTTCTTCTAGGGTTATTATCCAAWGTTTTAGGGTCTCTCTTGCTTCCCGAAATATTATAGTCTCGTCAAAGGTTACACGTAGAGGTTAATACCTCCCGTGGCTACCATAATATCAACAAAGTAGAGGTTGTCATTAAGTCTCTTAAAAATATTCTCCAACGCACAATCAACTTGGCCAAGTCGAATTGGAATTTGATGTTATACTCAACACTTTGGGCATATCGAACTTTCATCAAGACTGCTACGGGATTCTCTCCTTTCCAACTTGTTTACAGGATGGAGGCAGTCTTTCCTATAGAGTGTCATATTCCTTCTCTCAAGTTGGCAGTGGAATGCCCAACACAACTATGCTTGAAGAGCATCTTATCTATCTCGAGAAACTCGATGAACAACATCAGGATGCAGCCTTGGCTAACGAGGCTCATAAACATCGCGTCAAGTGTCAGTACAATCAGTCGGTCCACCCTATATTTTTTTCCAAAGGTGATATTTTATTGGTCTATGACCAAGATAAAGATCCCTTGGGAGATGGCAAGTTTAAACCCATGTGGTTCGGACAAATTATTATAAAGAAAGTTTTGGAAAGGAGCGCTTATGAATTGGTTGACTTTGAAGGCAATGTGTTTCCTGAGCCCAGAAATGGGATTTATCTTAAGAAGTATTATGATTAGATTGGTCACCTAAGTGTGACTTCTTGTAAATAGTGTATATATTTATCTACACATTTTAGTATCTTTTTGTTTTATGGATGTGTAGTTTATTGTGTTTCTGCATTGTGGAAGATTTCAAGTGAATCTGAGGCTTATGTTGGGTTCGCAAATAGTGTTATCCAACACACTCGGAGGCTTGTTTCCGCAGCTTGGGTGATATTTATGCATGTTGGTTAGTTGGTATCTTCTAGAGGTGTTTGTCTAGGAGAAACAACCAATAATTTTGTTGAGTACAATGTTGTGATAGAATTACTATGTGATGCATTGTCACATGGTATTTCTCACCTCCGGGTTCATTTAGATGCTCAACTAGTAGTGTCACAGTTAAATGGAGTGTATCGCATCCATGATCCCACCCTTCACCGATGATTCCTTAGGGTATGTCTCTTGGAAATTTATTTTGATTATATTACATATATTCATGTTCCAAGGAGAACTAATCAATTAACTAATACATTGGAAAATCATGTTTTTGATTGGCATCTTTCACATACATAAATGAAGAAGCATACACATACAAACACATGTAAATATATTTGTACAAAATATATTTACTCCATAATACAAAAAGTTATGTAGATATATAACGTGTCCAAAAAATGATGTCACAATACAAAATGTGGGTCATAGGCCTCAAAAGTGTCAAGTATACATCGTTGTACTTAAGCCATCAATACATAAGAGAGATACAAAAATGGGTGCTCTAGCACGCATGATTTCTAGTACTAGTATAATATATAGACCTATTGGCCCTACTATAATGTACTACGGTGTTGGCCAGATGTCGGAATAACTGGACCCATGCCTTGGGTACTCCCACGACATGAGGTTGCATAGATGGTGGCAGATCCTCGATCTCTGCCATCAGCACATAGAGGATGAGGGTCGCCAAATTTCTCTCTACCCACCTCGGTACTCTCTCAAGCTCTGTCGATTATGGCCCTACTACTGTTGTGACTCCTCCTGACTAGGTATTCTCTCGTGGGCAGCACCTAGTCTGAGGGAGGTCTGTTGGCTGCATTGGTCCCACATCTGTACATAACAGGCTTTTTGAGTTAGTATCATGACATTAACAAAAATATGTTTTATTTATCGTAAATAATATTAAAAATTAATATATATATAAGAATATGTACCTATCTCACCACATGTTGCATCAGGGGGCATAGGCATATCAGGGTCTCTCAAGAAACTGATCTCGGCGTAGCGATAATCCTCAATGGTTGGGATCTGTCGTCTCCACCAATCGAAGAAATCGTCATAATATGACTCATACTCCCCTTCTCCCTGGCGAGGCATCAAAGCATCCCATCTACACATTTTTGGAAAGGTGGCTACATGACCTCATACGCTCTCCTCCAGGCTTATGCCCGACACTCTTTCAAAGAAGAATGCACAAAGCATTGTCCTGAATCCAAAGTTCTTCTTCTTTCTCAGTTTACACTATGTCAGTTGTATTTTCATATAGTTGAGCATTTTCGTGCTCAAATCGAATATCATCGGTTGCAAACACTATATTTCACAATGCATCTGAGCATGAGAATCCTGATGTAGAGAAGTGAATCTAGTAATCCGCCCAATCAAGTAAAGCATCACTCTCACGCCAAGATTCTCAATCTTTTGTATGGGGACTTGAGATCCCATTTTTTCCATGTCAGCTTCACAATACATATCGACATAATGAGCTATGTGATATGGCCCTGGTGGTAAGGTTGTCAAGTTCACTGGTTCACCCCTCCTAGAGAGACAGGTCAAGAAGTAGACATCTTCGGTGGTGACTGTCAAGGATTGGCCTTCTAGCATAAAGGCCTTCGCATCGGGGTTCCAATACTCAATAAGGTGATTCAATAGTCTCGGTTGGGCCCTCATGAATGGACAATGGAAGAATTTCCACAACCCACATTGTTTTAATATAGCCACAACTGCAAGGTCCTCTTCGACTATTTGGTCCACTTCCTCATGCTCTCTCTCTCCAATGCACATACATCCTGATCATGTAAATTTTTGGGAGTTAGTGTCTTTGTTTTATCAAATTGTTGAGCATGTATGCGCCCTGTTTTGAGGGCATTCGCGGATTTACGCGTGTTGATTTTACCTCAACTAGCGTACACCCGCGTGTTGAGCATGAACAACGTGCATACACGCACAGTCGTGAATAAGTTTAGGGCGCGTAGCCCCTAAATTCCTCTAAAAACCATGAAAAATGAATGAATTTGAAAGATAAAAGGAAGGGTACTTACTTGGTTCAAGAACTAATTGATTCCATCCGTCGTTTCTCCCTGAATGTGTGATTTAAGAGAGATAAGGATTTTCCTATTTTTTGGTTTTGTCAAACAGTAATGGTGAAAATGACCCATTTCACCTCTATTTATAGATTTTTTGACCCTTCGGTGACCTAGTTTTGCCCCTTTTTCTTCCCTATTGTTTGCTCGATGGATGTTTTGGTTCTTTTTGGGGATATTTTTGTCGTTTGCAAGTCTTATGTGCTTTGGATTCGGTGTTTTTAATACATGGGTACTACTTATATCATCCTGTGACGAAGTTATGTTTTCTCCATTTTTATATAGGGTAGGCTTTTACTGCCTTATATTTTTCATTTTATCGACGATTTCCACTTTTCCATAGGGTTGATCTCACTGAAGTGTGACACAGAACCTTCTATGTTGTTTTATAAGTGTCGTAATTAGGTGGTAGAGCCTTCCTCTCCATGGATTCCCTAGATATATCCTTATCTTGCATTATAGCATCCATGTTGTGAGTCTTTTATAGGCTTGGGAGTCCTTTTAGTCCCACCATGACTTTGTATTGAAGCCTCATCCTTCTTCTTCATCTTTTTTCTGGCCTATACCCATGGGACTCCCCAAGAGCATGGTTTTTCTTCTTTCAAGCTCACTTAAACTATGAAAGCGACATCTAATGAGAGATTATTTATCCTTTTCGGCCTCGTTTAGATTACATAAGAAAAGGAGCCCCATTTAGTCTTCTTTAAGCTCTTTTAAAACTCTCCAAATTGAGTGATCTTGTTGCCCTAGATGCTCATCAAAGTGAAATTTGAAGTCACATCTGTCCGATAATAATTTACCCCTTTTTCTCTCCAGATGGCTAATTTTACAAAAAAGATACGCCCTATGAGCTACGGTTCGCTAGGAGAGTACTCTCAGGTGTAAGTTTAACCCTTTTTCGGGCCTGAGGGACTAAATTTATGGAAAAGGGCCATTCTCCCTAGTTTTGGTTTATCTCTTTTTCGGGCCTTAGAGATTATTTACAAAAAATGAAAACTTCAAAGTCTTCTTTAATCCCTTTTCACACTCCCTAAACAAAAAAATATCGTCGAGTGACCTTGTTTCTTTCACACTCATTAATTGGTCCCGAAAGAACATCGATTTGGAATAAGTTTAACCCTTTTTTCGACCAATAGATTACCCAGGAAAAAGGTACAACTAGGGATACATGTCTCGCAGGGAGAGTTCACCTAAGTTTTTATACTTTTTCAGGCTCAGGGGAATAAATTTAGGAAAAAGGACAAGGGAGTCCATAGTTAACCTATTTTAAGACTCCTTAAAGATAAAAATATAGTCGATTGATCTTGTCTATGTCACACTCGTTAAAATGGTTTTGAACAGACGTCCTTTCGGTATAAGTTTAACCCTTTTTCAGATCGATTGAACTATGTACAAAAAATAATACTCTAGCCCCTGTGACCAGAGGAGTTATCCTTGGTATGATTTTATTCTTTTTCGAGCCCTGGAGACTAAACTTATGAAAAAGACCACTTTGGAGTCTCATTTTACTTGTTTTTTAGACTCTCTAAATGTGAAAAATTGTCGAGCTTACCTTCTTTGGGCTTGTAAAAATTTACATTGAAGGAGGCTCATTGTGTCAATCTGTAATCGCATTGCATGTCTCACTCTTGCATATTTGGCCTAATGTCGGCTCCATTTTGTTGTTGCCAAAATTTTAGAGCATCCCTTAGGTGCAGGCCTTGCAACATTTTTTTCCTTTGCGTTCTGACACCCTGACCCACGGAGGAATTTTTCCGAGTGTCCATATCATGCACATGTATCCTTGCACTGAGCATCAATGTGTTCCATGCGCTTGAAACTATTTTGCTTGCCCGCGCCACTCGTTCCTCCATTGTAATGTAGCATCCTTTTATTCCTTTTCAAGCTCGTTAAATATATGAAAAAGAAAAAATCAAATCAAATATTCCAAAAAGAGGGGACAGGAAAACATTCTCTTTTACTGACAACAATCTATTCACCCTTGGACGGAGCACATCCTTAAGTTTGTTCTGCAAAGCACTGGGATTTATTATGGCCTTAGGAAGTTGTTCTCGTTACATAGAGTTGTGTCCATCTTCATTTGGTTACTCTTACAAACACATGGAGTTTGTGGTGCCTATTGTGCCACAAGATTATGTCAATAACATGATGTATGAGTATTTTCATATGGCGTACTCTTGTAGAAGGGAAAGTTTTACAACCTAAGTCGGCCTTTCTACAATAAGTCTCTTGACCTTCGTGAGTCGGCCATTCTGATAGTCTTGTCAAGTTCACATTCAAAATCAATGAAGTTCCATGCCTGATAATCGAGATCCTCCAGTATTTCCATGACCTATTATTGAAGACCTCAGGTTAGTGAGTCTTACACTCCTATTATACTCCTACCTGAGTTATGAAGATATTGAAGATATTGCTCGAGTTATTGAAGCTATCATCTCCAGCTACAAGAATTGATGCCTACTGAAGATTCATATCACATTGTATTTGTATATCTTCGGATGATTTTGAGATGTAGATCCATTGTTATTATTCGTGGCTACAATTTGTATTGGCATACACATTAGTCATGTATCCATGATTACTATATATGACATGGATCTACAATGTACTTGATTACAAGCCATGCCTAGTTTGTCCTAAGCATGGGTATGCCTGCCTCGGTGATTATTATTACTATTTTGCAGATGACACGCTCGTGAATACTCATATGGGCTCACTCGAATCGGTGCCTTCCCACTTTATTAAATATGTTTTAATGTATTTCGGCCATAAGTTTCTCTTATGACCTCGGACATTAGGAGGAATCTATTATAATGCAAAATGCCATTGCTATGCATTTCTCACATTGGCCTATTCATTTACACATTTACCAACCAATTTTGTTGAGTTTCCTCTTAAAAAACACCTTTTTGTATGTGTATGCACCCTGATACATATGAAGCTCATGTACATACGCTAGTTGCATGCCTGACAACCCGCGTATACTCTAAAAAGTTGCAAAAATTAAAAAAATTCATGCTTTCGGTCGGAGTTTATGGGCTATGTCAGGTTGCACAACCATCTTACCTCCTGTGGCCCTTTTGACAATCAAATAACCATAATTTTATCCATATAAAAGGTCCCTAAGGGGTTCATTTGGACATATGAAAGAAGAGGAAAGTGAACTCTGCCAAATTTTCTCCCTTGCATTCCAAGCCTTTTGCATCCCGTTCTGAGTTTTCATCCTCAGCATTCCAGACCATCCATCCTCCTTATACAATCCACCCCTTTCCCTATATTGGCATGTTGGTTGTGAGGATAGCACATTGGGAATGGTGCACTTGGATTCAAAGTAGAGGAACTCAGGCGAGGTTATTGGAGCGACGTTGGCAAGATTTAGGTTGCAACTTCCAATCTTGTTATCAATAAAAGAGAAACTTCATGTCCTAGATATTTATGTATTTATGTTTATATTTATGGATCGTTTTCATGAATATCTAACCCTTTAGATGATATTGGTAGTTATGAATATGTTGTCATATTGTGTTCTATAAAGTTGTTTCAGGCCAGCATTGGGAGGACGCCTACAATTTAGGAACGAACAACGACAGGAGGGGATCTATTGCAGACATAAAGACTTAAGGTACGTACTTTGATCCTCCCTCCCTTATGTTAAAATTAATTCTTGTTAAGAGGGGTGGGTTGTTTTCTCTCCTTTGAGCCCATAGCCCGAGCTACGAAGAAGAAGGCCTAAAAGTCCAACAAAGGCATTTTATTCAAAGGGCGCAGTCATGAGCGCCAAGCACAACACACAGAAGAAGTCCTTTTCAGGCTTAAAATCAAGTGAGTGGGCATTTTGTTTTCAGTGGCAAGGATTCATCGACGAAGCAAAGCAACGGTCGATCGGTAATTTCAATCAACCGAGTCGCACCAAGTATAGCGTAGAAGTTTTTAAGGAAGTGAACGGTCGGAATTATCCATGGAGCACTCGCAAAGTTACGAGGGTCGTTGATCGCGATCAGTTTAAGCGTGGGATTATTTATTGAACTTGGGGTTCGTGAGTTCGGAGGGCGGACCATATCCTTTGGTTGCGCGAGATTGTGAGTTACGAGAAGTGTCCAAAGGGGAGTCAACCATCACTGACCATCGCGTCTCGAGACTTCGCAAGGGGAGAATGCCAAAGTTTGATACTCCAACTCGCGAGGTCGCGAGTTGCGAGAGGCGCTAGCACTTAAGCCCTAGCCAACGATTACGTGTGGAGGGCGCTGACAAGGAAAGGAGCCAGACCCGTATCGCCATCTCAGGTATTGGGATTTTGGAAAAGAGGAGACGAAGGTCTTCGACCCACGAACACGCGAATCGCGAAATGCAAAGAGCTTTTAATGTCGGGCCCACAGTAGCACCGAAAGTGTTCTGGGTCATCTGATCGAGGAGAGACACGTGGCACACGATTGGGCTATGTCGCCACCTCACCTATCGTAACTTTGAAGCACAAGGATCAACCTCCTCCCAGCCACGAGACGCGAAGTGCTGAAGGCATGCAGGATTTGGGCCCACAGTATCATTGAATATGATCAAGGTCATCCGATCAAAGAGGGGCACATGGTGCGTGATTAGGCTCTATCGTCTCTTCACGCATCGCGACTTTGAAGAGCGAGGATCAGCTTCCTCCCAGCTGCGAGACGCGAAGCGCCGAAAGCGCTCAGGATTTGGGCCCATGGTCTTGGCGCCCGGTCACGGAGGAACAGGCCTGGGGAAAAGGCTCTAGCGCACACCATATGATGAAACAAGTCCCAAAACGCCGACATCATCGCAACCATCCATCTAAAGGGACTTGTGGCACACAATTAGGCCATGTCGTCATTTCGGCTACCATGACTTCCAAGGGTAAGGGGTTTTTCTCTTCCATTGCATTTCAAAACCCCGAACCCCGAAACGCCGAAAGCGCTTTTGAGGATAAGCGCAGGGTCACGACTCGTGGTCACTCGGGGAAATAGAAAGAGTTGTGCAAAAGGGCCAAAAGAGCCAGGTTTAGCTGCAGAAGGGATCGTCGCGATCTCCAGGTGCCAGTCCGACTCGGTCTCAACCCTGGTCCCTGCTAGGAGTAAATGAAGGTGGGAAGAGGTGGTTGAAACCTCTCCTCACTCATTAATTGTAAGGCATGGAGGATCCAACAGGCAGTCTGCCCAAGACGGTCCTGTGTGCTGGTTTTTTTCAAGGAAGCCATACCGAGTCCTCGACTAACTAGAGAAGTTTGCACACGCTAACTCAACATTTAATGGCTCAGCTACCCCCCTGCAAGAGCCATGCAAAGTTAAGGTGGCATCTGATGAAGGATTTGCATCCGATTTTGACTGAAGGGATGCCACGCATTGGAGGTCCGAGCACGCCTTTGTTGGGAGAATTTTTCTGAGTTTATGTACTTAGTTTTTGTATTTTTGAAAGTATCGATGGTAGAGCACAGCTCCCAATTGTAAAGATTTAATCCAGCCTCTGGTTCTCTGGTTATAGAAGAACATTTGAGACTTCTTGTTTAATGGCATCCAGCTCCTTCTTTCCTCTTTTCCTCTGAATCTAAGATCCCGGGCATGGATGATCTAGTCGGGTGTTGCATTGCTATATTATGTAGGTTTGATATTATCAGTTCTGCAATCTTCTTAGGTTCATTTTGAAGTTTGTTCGGCTCTGAGAGGATCTCACATCCGAGACTTTTCCTCTTTTGTGAAGACTACTGGAAGACCGGATGTCCAGAGAAGACTTTGTTTCTCCTCTCTTCCCTCCAAATACTCACCACTATTATTAGTAATGGCTTAAGTTAGGTCAAGACCTCATGTCTCACTGTTGTTCCAGCCCAGTTTTCTGAGTTAGAACGATATTGTTCTGAGTTTACTTCCATATGATCACCCCTTTATAAACAAAATGTGACATATACTGATGGGCGTCGGGCTCTACTCCTGCTGCAATACAGGAGTGACTTCCAATGCCAACATTTATGGCGCCATTGCCAGGGATTGAAGTTGAAAATTTTCCCCGAGATTGAACGACATCGAGCCTCTGATTTTGAAGGTGCATCAGGCATCAGAGCCTTTGAATATTTCTACTGTGCACCTAGAGACTCCATTGTGACGAATCCACTGGAGAGAACCTGTTGTTTTAGTTGTGGCTTCCAGAAGTAGACACACGTGGTCCCATCCATAGCTGCCTCTAGCTACACTTGTAGATGATCCGGAGGTGATTTTCAAAAAAGGAAAGGCCTCTGAAGGAGAAACTTCCACCGCCGAACCAGGTAATCCGCCATCTCCTTCTATAGAAACTCCATTTTCTTCTCCTCAGCCTCCTAGCAGACCTTTTTCTGAAGTTTCCCGTTTCCTGAATTTTGGTAGTGTTCCTGCTGAGTTTTCCCCTCCTGGTCTGGGATTGGAGGGAGAAATCCTTGTCACTCCCCTCTCCCCTGAAGTTGTACCTTGGTGTGGACCTAGGACCACAAAAGATTTCCCCACTCCTAGATATACCACTCCTCTTGTTACTATTGTTGCTTCTGCATTGAGAGAAGCATCTGCTAACTCAAGCCCATTAGCCTTCTCCCTAAATCCCCCATTGTTTCCTGGAAGCTCATTCCCAATATCCCCTTTTCGAGCCCCTTTCCCTCCGAGTTCTCCTCCACCTAATATCCCTATGGCAGGAGAAAATCCCCCTATGACTAGAATGGAGGCTATAATAGCTACTAGGTATTCTCCCCTTGTGTTGCCTCAGCGTCTCAATGCCCTTCCAGCAGATGGTTACCTCAAGCAGCTGCCCAAGTTTACAGGTGAAGGGGACATAGCTGTAGAAGAACACCTTGAAGCCTTCTACAGTTTTACAGACGATCATGTTATCATACATGCAGATGTATGGATGAGGATTTTCGTCCATAGTCTTGAAGGCGAGGCTAGAAAATGGTTTAGGGCCCTGCCTCCTAGATCTATTGATGGGATTGAGGCTTTGGATAGTGCCTTTTTTAGACAATGGGGAGACAAAAAGGACTTAATGTATTACATGACTGAGTTTGGGTCTTTGAAGAGAAGGGAAGGAGAGTCTGTCTCTGACTTCTCCAATATATTTAACAAAATGTACAATAAGATCCCCACCGAGATAAAGCCCTCCGAAGCCTCTGCAAAGATCACTTATGCCAGTGCTTTTGATCCTAATTTCTGCCTCCTGTTGAGGGAAAGGAGAGCCACCACTCTGGCTCACATGCAAGACGCAGTCGTGGAAGTAGAGTCTAACATATTGGTTGTTGACCAACTCAGGAATAAGGCTGAAAGAGACGTACCCAGGAGGAGAGCTGAAGCCTCCTCATCCTATTCCTCTCCCCTTCCTCCTCAAATGGATGAGGTAACTAAAGTGCTGAAATATCTCTCGGCTAGGATGGAGAAGTGGGAATTAGAGAGGAAGCCCATGTACAGAAGTCCCTAGAATACTGATAATAGAGGTTTCAAGAGGCCTAGTAACAATGTGCCACAGGCCTCCCCAAGGGACCAAAGGAGCAGAGACAGAGATGATCAGAGGATTCAGACCCCTCTCCAAAATAGCATAGTTTCTCATGAGGAAGGAGAGGAGGTAGAAGAACTTGACCCTGAAATTCGTTGCATTGAAGACACCTCCCCTTTTCCCCATTTGACTCAATATGAATATGAATAATCCCTTATGAGCATCCAAATCAATGAGTTGGGTAAAGGAGAGAAGGCCAACAACGCCCCTAACAGATACCATCTCCGGTCAAAGAAGAAAGATGATACTTTTGACTGCCAAGATCAGCCCCTTATAGCAGAAAGGCCTGCTAAAGCTGTTTCCACGACTACTAAAGAAAAGAAAGCTCAGGATACTTCATCAGCAGTCAAAGTGTCTATTTCTGAGGTAAGGTAATCTCCTAAGCCCCTCTCCTCTTTTAGTTTTTAGAATGAGATTCAGAAGATTAGAATTCCTGTACCCCTCTCAGAACTAGTTAAAAACGAAGATTTCAAAAGGTCCCTCTCTAAGTTGTTACAATCCAAACCCCCCCATATTTCCACAGACTCAATAAATCTTCAAGATGAAAATCCAGCAATTTTCCTAGGTCCCATGGTAGAAGACAGAGACGATTCATCCCCTCCCTTCTACACATCCCTGAACATACATGATAAGGTGCTGCATAATTGCCTCATGGATTCAAGGGCTTCCCACAACCTTATGCCCAAGATAGTCATGGAAGAATTGGGACTGGAGGTGATGAAGTCTTACCATGATCTATACTCTTTCGATTCAAGAAGGGTGCAATGCCTTGGAGTCATCAAAGACTTGGTCGTCTCTTTGTTTCAGCTGCCAATGAAAAGTGTGGTCATGGACATTGTAGTAGCCGATGTTCCTCCCAAGTTTGGCATGTTGTTGTCAATATCTTAGATTAAAAGGCTTGGAGGAACATTACAAATGGATCTCACATATGCTACCATTCCAGTCTTTGGAGGGGAACGCAGGAGGTTGTACAGAAAGGCCCAGCTGGCCTACATTGTTAGTGATGAGGCAAACCCCACCAATCACCCTATCTTTGCACTAGACACTGATTTGGGATCCAGTTTGTTGCAGCTCACTGATGCTCCTGAAGCCCCTTTTCAAGTCAAAAGGTAGCTCCATTTCAATCACAAGATGCCTCCTCCAACCACCTCTATCTGGAAAAAAAAAATCGACAGGGTTTCTTCTAGTGAAGGCGTTGGCGCTGGAGTGGTGTTGGTGTCACCTTGTCAAGAAACCATGTCCCTGTCATACAAGATAGAATTTGAAGCCACTGATAATGTAGCGGAATACAAAGCTCTGGTTCTGGGTTTAAGAGCCGCAAAGGAGATGGGGATAGAGGAGATAGCAATGTTCAGAGATGTTGAGGTAATTATTCAGCAAGTCAGAAATGCTTATCGGGCCAAGCATCCTCGGCTCAGGAGTTACAGAAATGAATTATGGGAGTTGATCGAAAATTTCTTCTCAACTTTCAACATCTCTTTTATTCCAAGGGAGAAAAATGATTTGGCTAATTCCTTAGCCGTTTCAGCGAGTCTATTCAGAATCCCTCTGCCGCCTAAGAGAAAATATGATGTTGAGATAAAATATAGGCCAGCTGTATCGGACAATGTTAGACATTGGAAGGTATTCGAAGACGATCTTGAAATCAAGAATTTTCTGCAGGTTGTCGACAAATTTTCTGAGTTACACATTGATCAAGACCCTAACCTTGAAGGTCACCCCTGCCCTAAGGTATTTTCAAATAAAATTGCTAATCACTAGATTATTCAACTGCCTAGCAATCACATTCCAAGGGGACTAGTCCCTTTAGAAAGATTGTTCAATGGGAATGATGTGGCAGTAAAAGATAAGATTTCAGGAGGAAATACTGATACATCATAATGCAACATTGGCACACAAGAGGAGCCTAGTTTTGTCAAGTTGTCAAGCAGCCTGACCCAAGAATAGAGGGTTGAATACACTAAACTATTAAGAGAATTTGTCGATGTGTTTGCATGGACCTATGAAGACCTCAAGACATATGACACATCTGTCATTGAACACAAGATCCCACTGAAGGAAGAGGCTAAACCATTTAGGAAAAAGATAAGGCAGATAAACCCTATGTTGTTGCTTGTCATGGAAAGAGAAGTCAAGAAGTTGTTAGATGCCCAAATCATTGTCCCCTTGAGATATTCTGAATGGGTGGCCAATTTGGTCCCGGTAAGAAAGAAAAGTGGATAAATCAGGGTTTGCGTCGACTTCAGGAATCTGAACATAAGCTCAAGAAAGGACAATTACCCCCTATCTAAGATGGAACACATATTGCAGAGGGTAACTAGTGCATCCAGGATATCCATGATTGATGGATTTTCTGGCTATAATCAGATATCGGTCATGCCAGAGGACAGGGAAAAGACAACCTTCGCCACTCCTTGGGGCACATTCATGTATGCCAAAATGTCGTTTGGACTAATGAATGCAGGAGCAACATTTCAGCGAGCCATGGACATAGCCTTCATCGGGGAGAAAGACCAGTTTGTGGTGATCTATCTGGATGACATCATAGTCTTCTCCAGGTCTGATAAAGAGCACTGCTATCACTTAAGGAAAGTTTTCTCGAAATGCTGGAGGTTTTGTCTTTCCCTAAATCCCAAGAAATCTTTGTTTTCTATGATGGAGGGAAATTTGTTAGGCCATATAGTATCAACAAAAGAAGTGAGAATTGATCCCAGTAGGGTAGAGGCAATTCCGACCCTATCACTTCCTAGGTCTAAGAAAGAAGTCCAGGCCTTTTTAGGAAACATTAACTTTCTGAGGAGGTTCGTCTCAAATTTTGCTGAGCTGGTGAAACACATCACAACCATGCTCAGAAAGGGAAATGAAGTGAAATGGAACGCTAAACCCAGGGAATCTTTTGTCCGAATAAAAAGGGCATTGACTAAGGCACATGTGTTGATCAGTCCTGACTATTCCAAAGACTTCCTAGTTTTTTCTTTCGCTTCTTTTGATACAGTAGTAGCGGTCTTATTGCAGAAAAATGAGGAAGGGCAAGAGCAACCCATTGCCTTCTTCAGTAAAGCATTAAGAGATGCAAAAATCAGGTACGAGATCATGGAGAAGCAGGCCTATGCCTTGGTGAAAGATCTCAAATCTTTCAGATTCTATGTCTTGCACTCAAAAGTGACTGCATACGTTCCTTCAGCCTCTATGAAGGACATCCTTATACAGCCTGACATAGATGGGAGAAGACGTAAATGGATTGCCAAAATCCTGGAGTTTGATCTGGAGATTAAGCCCACCAAGTTGATAAAGGGGAAGTGTTTAGCCAAGCTGTTGGATGAATCCAATTGCAAAGCCTCGGGGATTAGCTTCATCAATGCTTGTTCAGAAAATTAGCAAGCTGAGTCGTCCAACACAGGTTCTCAGGGTGACTTATCGCTAACAGAATGCACCTGGTATAGAGATATTTTTTATTTTCTGCAAGAGTTGAAGCCTCCTAATGGAATGGGAAAGAGTAAGGTGAGAGATTTGAAGCTCAAGGCGGTCAGATATTGCCTCATTGACCAAGCCTTGTACTGGAAAGACCCTCTAGGGGTATTTTTAAGGTGCCTGAATCCACAAGAAGCCCAGAAAGTTATGTTTGATTTCCATAGCGGCCTTTGTGGGGGGCATCATTTCTGGAAGACCACAGCTCACAAAATCCTTAGGGCTGGGTATTACTGGCCCACTTTATTCGTTGATGTCTGCAGAGAAATCAGAGCCTGCATCAAATGCCAAAAGTTCTCAGGAAAGCAGCAGTTGCCACTGAAGCCTGTAGTAGCTTCAACACCTTTTCAACAATGGGGGATGGACTTCATCGGGGAAATCCATCCTCCCTCAAGTGGCCAACACAAATGGATCTTCACTGCAACAGACTATTTCACCAAGTGGATAGAAGCTGCCCCCACCAGAAGTGCATCACACAAAGTAATTATCAGCTTCCTGGAGGATATCATAGACAGATTTGGTTGTCCCAGCAGGATTGTCACTGATAATGTTGCTTCATTCAAATCTGAGCCTCTGATTAAGTTCTGTGAGCAGTTCCAGATCTCGCTAATTCACTCCACCCCCTATTATCCTCAAGGAAATGGACTGGCAGAATCTTCCAATAAAACCCTAATCAAGCTCATTAAAATATTATTGGAAGACAATAAGAGGGCTTTGGATTCAAAGCTCAAATTTGCTCTATGGGTCGATCGAGTGACAATGAAGAATTCCCTGGGCACCTCGCCTTTTCAGCTGGTTTACGGAACAGAGGCAATTTTTCCCACTCAGATCGCCTTACATATAGCGAAGTTCTTTCAATATTATGAAGGAGAGCCGGATCATATGGTCAGAAGGATTCATCAGATGGTGGAAGTACAACAGATCAGGGAACAGGTGATGGACGCAGCTCATAGTCATCAGCAGAAGGTCAATCAGGCCTTTGATAGGAAGGTCAGGAAGAAGGAGTTTGAGATCAGGGATTTGGTGCTTAAGTGGGATGCACCTAGACAGGATAAGGGCAAACACAGCAAGTTTGACGCCCTATGGATCGGGCCCTTCAAAATCTCTAAGGTTTTCTCAAATAACACGTACAGGTTGCAAGATTTGGAGGGTGAAGAGGTTTTCAACAGCCTAGTAAATGGGCATTTTCTGAAGAAATGTTTTGTTTGAGCCTTAGACGGCTCCTTTGTTTGTAAATATTGTCCTTTTGGTTCTTTGTTTATTTTTATTTTTCGGCTTAGTAAATGACTCCATAGCCCAATAGCAAGGCACTGAAGCTGCAAATGAGTTTTTAGATCATCACAGGGACGACTCTATCCCCCATGGAGCCTAATGTTAACATTAATTATTGTTAAGAGGGGTGGGTTGTTTTCTCTCCTTTGAGCCCGTAGCCCGAGCTACGAATAAGAGGGCCTAAAAGTCCAACAAAGTCATTTTATTCAAAGGGCGCAATCATGAGTGCCAAGCACAGCACACAGAAGAAGTCCTTTTCGGGCTTAAAATCAAGCGAGCGGGCATTTTGTTTTTCAGCGGAAAGGATTCATCGACAAAGGAGAGCAACGGTCGGTGGGTAATTGCAATCAACCAAGTCACGCCAAGTATAGCGCAGAATTTTTTAAGGAAGTGAACGGTCGCAATTCTCCGTGGAGCACTCGCGAAGTTATGAGGGTCGATGATCGCGATCAGTTTAAGCGTGGGATTATTTCTTGAACTCGGGGTTCGTGAGTTCGGAGGTCGGACCATATCCTTTGGTTGCGCGAGATAGAGAGTTACGAGAAGTGTCCAAAGGGGAGTCAACCATCGCTGACCATCGCGTCTCAGAACTTCGCAAGGGGATAATGCCAAAGTTCGATACTCCAACTCGCAAGGTCGCGAGTTGCAAGAGGCGCTAGCACTTAATCCATAGCCAACGGTTACGTGTGGAGGGCACTGAAAATGAAAGGAGCCAGACCCACATCGCCATCTTAGGTATTGGGAGTTTGGAAAAGAGGAGCCGAGGGTCTTCGACCCATGAACTCGCGAATCCCGAAATGAAAAGAGCTTTTAATGTCGGGCCCACAATAGCGTCGAAAGTGTTCTAGGCCATCTGATCAAGGAGAGACACGTGGCACACGATTGGGCTATGTTGCCACCTCGCCTATCGTAACTTTGAAGCACGAGGATCAGCCTCCTCCCAACCGCGAGACACGAAGTGCCGAAGGCGTCCAGGATTTGGGCCCACAGTATCGCCGAATATGATCAAGGTCGTCCGATCAAAGAGGGGCACATGGTGCGCGATTAGGCTCTATCGCCTCTTCACGCATCACAACTTTGAAGAGCGAGGATCAGCCTCCTCCCAACTGCGAGACACGAAGCGTCGAAAGCGCTCAGGAGTTGGGCCCACAGTCTTGGTGCCCGGTCACAGAGGAACAGGCCTGGGGAAAAGGCGCTAGCGCACACCATATGATGAAACAAGTCCCAAAACGTCGACATCGTCGCAACCGTCCATCTAGAGGGACGTGTGGCGCACGATTAGGCCATGTCGGAATTTCAGCTACGGGGACTTCCAAGGGTAAGGGGTTTTTCTCTTCCATTGCATTTCAAAACCCCGAACCCCGAAACGCCGAAAGCGCCTTTGAGGATAAGCATAGGGTCACGGCCCGTGGTCACTCGGGGAAATAGAAAGAGTTGTGCAAAAGGGCCAAAAGAGCCAGGTTTAGCTGCAGAAGGGATCGCCATGATCTCCAGGTGCTAGTACGACTCGGTCTCAACCCTAGTCCCTGCTAGGAGTAAATGAAGGTGGGAGGAGGTGGTTGAAACATCTCCTCACTCATTAATTGTAAGGTATGGAGGATCCAGCAGGCAGTCTGCCCGAGACGGTCCTGTGTGCTGGGTTTTTTCAAAGAAGCCATGCTGAGTCCTCAATTAACCAGAGAAGTATGCACACGCTAACTTAGCATTTAATGGCTCAGCTACCCCCCTGCAAGAGCCATGCAAAGTTAAGGTGGCGTCTGACGAAGGATTTTCGTCCGAGCTTGAATGAAGGGACGCCACGCATTGGAGGTCTGAGCACGCCTCTGTTGGGCAAATTTTTCTGAGCATGTAATGTCCCCCACCTCTTAGAGAGGTAATGAGGAGACTCAGTGGCCTGGGCACCCCCACTAGGTCATAGTCTCACACTGAAGGGGGGGGAAAAGTCAAGAAGTTAAAAGTTATATTTTTAAGTTGACTTAAGAAAGGAAA
>ML843582.1:0-11140 GCA_009831015.1 Picea engelmannii
CCCCATGAATTCTGCGAGGATTCCCGCCACTAAAATTCAAGTGACATGAGGCATCCTCCATCCTCTCAATTCCTCGCACTAACAACGATTATCGATTTACAGCCTACCAGTGGGTTCGAGCTAGCCACCATGCAACCGCCCTCTAGCTGTTATTGCAGTCTCCTCAGTTATTGCAGTCTCCTCAGTAATGTTTCGAACATGAAGATTATACTCCCTCCGATCTTCAGATGACGATCATCCGCCTCATTAGCCAAATCTACATCTAGTTCACTACCGATTGTCATTCAAAGCATTATGCTGGAAGGTACGAGCGAAATTACAGCGAGGTTAATGGAGGGCTCTGCCGTTCATAACAATTATGAGTCTCACTGCAGGGTGTGGAATTATGGCAGAGGCTGGAATTCTCGCCGGGTCTGGAACTTTCACATCCTCAACAATCCCCTTTACTCCTTTCTGTTGCCAAGTGCTCGACTTAGGAGGACCATAATGGATAGGTCAAGGCCCAGGCGACGTGGAAGAACTCCTCGACATCAACCTTGTTCCCGAGTGCACCAGAATGCTGCAGCTGTTGTGGAAAATTACTTCAGCACCTCTCCTTCTGAAGCTCAAGAAGACGTGGAGAATCTGGAGAAGGAGGTTTGTCAAGAGAGGCTGAATACCCATATGCAGTAGTACACTAAATATCTCCGCAGCATCGATCTCTATTAGCACATGAACACTCTCTTAAGCAACGCCATTATAGCAAGGGACGCCGCACAAAATGAGTTGTTCAGGAAGATTGAATTCATTCAGCTGCAAAACCAGTTGATGGACAAGAAAGTAAACATTATGAATACCAAAAATGGCATCATTTTCAGCGCTGATGGCAAGGAAACCCCAGGTTCGTCGAGAAGCTCATTCGTCTTATGTTTAATGATCGAATTCATTCAGCTGAAAAACCAGTTGATGGACAAGAAAGTAAACATTATGGATACCAAATATAGCATCATCTTCAACGCTGATGGCAAGGAAACCCCAGGTTCCTCGTGAAGCTCCTTCCTCTTATGTTTAATGTTTATTTTCATGCTATCTCCTTTCTTTAGTATGTATAGCTATAGTAAGGAGGACATCCATCCTCAGACATCTGAACCTTTTTTATCTCCTTTCTTTAGTATTTATAGCTATAGTAAGGAGGACATCAATGCTCATATATCTGAACTTTTTTGGATAGTTTTTGTTAAAAGCTCCACAGTTTATCTTTTGCTATATTTAGCAACAGTTCAATGAAGTAATGGTGAGCTGGTTTCCGAAGTGGCAGCCGAGCACAAGAACATCTCTAATTATATTTTTGCATCCTTATATTAAGATATTTCTAGTAGCATAGAAACAAAAGATAAATTTAAATGAATATATTATACATATGTTGAAAATAACTAAAATGAATTATAAAAATTGAATCCACCTATAATTTAAAGATTAATTTTCCCTTTTTACTTTTTTTTTTTATAAATAACATAAGTGTATATAATGCTTCGTTTAAAAGTGGAGGCTTGGAAGCTAAATTGAAAACCTCTTATCCATATTTATTTTGCTAAACTAAAATGAATTATAAAAAATAAATCCACCTATAATTTAAAGGTTATTTTTCCCTTTTTACTATTTTTTTATAAATAACATAATTGTATCATAATGTTTGTTTAAAAGTAGAGGCTTGGAAGTTAAATTGAAAACCTCTTATCTATATTTATTTTGCTAAATATGATTTTTTATTTTGTTTAAAGATGTAAATTTAAAGATATTTTTAGTTTAAATTATATATATAAAGTGATATTGGAAAGTTTCTCTTAAGCAAGAAACAAAATTCTAAAGAATCACAAGTAATCACTTATAATAGTTTAATAGATCATTTCGTCTTAGTGAAAGTTAATCATCATCATCATATATATATTTCTCTTTAGTAATTTACTAATTAACATCCACCACCTATCAAAATGTTAGATATAGTTTATACATTATATAATTATGATTATAATTTAATTTAATTTTTAATAAAATAGATTTATAGTATTTTATATATTTTATTTTGTTTTACATATTAGAGTATTTTTATAGAAGTCTCATTTATATACAATAGTTTTTATTTTGAGGGGAGCTCAATATGTCATTGATAGGAATTGAACCTAATCATTCCTCCCAACCATCTAAGATAAACCCAATTAACATACATACATACATATACATATGTTAATTGGGTTTAGTTGGAAAGTGACATATTGCCTGAAAATGATATATAATTGGGTTTACCTGGATAGTGACATATTGAGCTTCCATGAAAATGATCTCTCTCTCTCTCTCTCTCTCTCTCTCTCTCTCTCTCTCTCTCTCTCTATATATATATATATATATATATATATATATTAGATAAATTGGTGCAAGAAGACATGAGGGGTTGTTCACAACCCTAAAGGACATCCATAATTCCAGAGAGTTGTTCACAACCCCAAATGACATAAAAAATCAATCTATGCTTGGGGATTACACAAGACTACTAGTAAGAAGGATAAAGGATTGGGAAAGGGTTGTTCACAACCCTCAAGGACATTGAGAATTGGCCTATTTTTCTTGGATTAGAGGAGACTACTAATAATGAGGATGGAGCATTATCACTTTATCAAGGACTCAAACTCTTGTGAGTGAGAGAAGATAGAAATACAATTTTAATTAGTGATGCTTTGATTATTATTCAAAGAATGAGAATCCCCTCTTTCATACTTCTTGCACTCATAAATTTCAAGTAATTCCCCCAAGAAATTTAGGATTGGATTCCATCTTGTTAATTTTTACAAGTGGAAAATCAATTTATTTCAAGCATGTTGGAGTTTTAATCCACCTTAGCCCCCGTACCCTTCCATTGTGGTCTCATTCTTGGGAGGATGTGGTGGTTAATGGAGGTTGGGATGTGTTTACATCGTGAAGGTAGGATTTATGGATTTCATGCGATATTTTTCAATAATAATTGTGAGGATTTATGGTTTCCATAAGAGGCCTGGATTTGTTCTTTTGTACACCACACTAGTGGAGGTCGAAGTGGATAATGGATACCATTTTTTGTGGTGTTTTCAGGTTCGTGGTTTTTTTTCAATGTTAGGTGATGTATATTGAATTAATCCTCCATTTAGTTTTGGGTGTTCTAGACTCCAACCTATTTCCAAGCTGTGCTAATAGGAATCTTGAATTGTCTAGGAGCCTTGGGGTTTAGTGCAAGAGCCTTGTGTCTTCACCATTTACCTTCAGTTCTACAACTCTTAGAAAGTGAGTTTTTAGAAAAATCCCTCAAGTTAATGTGAGTTTTTCTTTAAGAATCAAAAGTAAACCCCTATTTGGATTGTTTTAATTCATTATGTTAATGTGAGTTTTTCTTTTAAGAATCAAAACTAGACCCTATGTTTGGATTGTTTTAATTTATTATGCTGAGAACACAACCTCTCTTTAATATAATTGGTAGTAAAATTATTTAGTTCATTTTGATCTTTATGGTTTGATATATTATAAATATCCATAGTGAGACAAATGTTTCATAATGGGATCTAATATTTTTGTATAGGTTGTAGATAAAATAGAAAACAATTTTAGTCTTACCTTTTCAAAATTAGTTTTTTTTAATCTATAATGAGCATATTGCATTATAAAATGATGTTAGTGAAAAATTGGGCTAGTTCACAAATTGAAATCTACTTATGATTTAAAAAGAAAATTATATAGATTTATATATTATCATATGATTAAGTTCTTAAATTACTAATCCTATTATATTGTTTTACAGGTTGTCTTCAATAAAAAAAAAATATACAGTCTGAGTGGGCCTAATGGTGAAGAACATGTGTTTCCTCCTAAAAAAACTACATGTTTAAATAAATTATTATTATTATAATAAAATTAATTAAATTTTAAATTTAATTATTATTTAAATCTTTTTTATTATTAAAGTAAAGAGAAAAATTACTAAACAAATTTTGGATTTAATTATTATTAGAAACATTCTAAAAAAATACACTAATTTATATTTAACTTCATATTTATTAAATATTAAGAAATAAAAAAACGATTAAAATAAAAATTTCTCATCAGTCAAAAGACTTTTGAATTTAAGATAAATTTAAGGTGGTATGATAAATCATATTCTTCTAAAAATAAAAAATTAACATGTTGCTCTCTTTTTCTTCCACATATAATGAGTAGAGAGTTTCATGGTGTATTGGTAGCTATATGAAGTAATTGGAGTGTTTTGTTCAATTACACGAAGTAACCAATACCAATAATTTGCTAGAGAGATTATTTTGCACAGGGATCCTATTGTTATGACAATTTTTTTATATTGTTATGACGTTTTTTTAATAGAGATTGTTTTGCACTGGATCCTATTTACGATATATCTTCTTTGAGATTGTTTTACACGGGATCCTATTTACTATATATCTTTTTGAGATGGTAAAAAGATTAAAAAAAAAAAAAAAAAAATTATTATTATGTTTTAAATATATATAGAACAATAATATGAAAAATAGTATATTTGGTTTATAAAATTTATCGACCAATTGTTAATATGAGTAGATTTTTTTGGGTGTTTTCTGGTTACCAAACACATTTTAAGGGTATTGAATTATGATAGCCTAATAAATAAAACCCACACCTTAAGAATTGACATTAATATTAAAAACATATAATTACTATAAAAATGTAATGTATTATAAAATTTAAATGGATAAACATAATAAATATATATTTAAGATGTATATTATTAAATAATTTGAGATGGTGTAGTTGAAAAGATATAATTAATTTAAAAGATATTTTAATTTTAATGTTAAATGGACAATCACAAATATATATAAATTAAAAATATTAATGTTAAAAATATATAATAAATATATAAATGTTGATGATGAAGAAGAACTTTAGGTAAGACAAAATTGGTCTATCAATTCAGAATAAATATATATTTAAGATGTAAGTTATTAAATAATTTAAAATATTATGGTTAAAAGGATATAATTCATTTAAAAGATATTCTTATTTTAATTTCTATTTGTTAACTTAAAAAAACTATAAATTAAAAACATATCATAAATATATAAATATAATGTATTATAAAATTTAAAATGTTGTGATTGAAAGAATATAATAATTTTTATTTTCACTAAAGTTGGTGGATTTTTATTTATTAAAAGGGAGGGTCAGGCCACATAAAAGAGAAAAACACCAAAATCTAGTTTATCCACCACAACATTCAACAATCTACCTATATTGTAACTCTTATTTCTCCATAGTATGATTTTAATACAATTTGGTACGTTATAGATTCTATAGAAAATACCACTAACCACTAATACATGTAAAGGAAAAAGCATAGCTATTTAGCATGAGTCCTATCATTTGGAACCTCATATTTAATATTTGTATTCTCTACTAGGGCAGATTCATAATCAAATTCGCTTCCCTCCTAGGTGAGATATCCATGGACTACCCTGAATGAGAATTCATTGGAGATGCATGAAGCTAAATCTCCTCCATTTACGATCTCAATATTTCCACTTCATCCTGAAACTGACCCACTATCTCACGGTGTTGCATTAGGGTATCCATGAGAAAAGAGATCGTGGAATTGAGTGCATTAACCGAGATTATCATCCTGTACTTCTCTACCACCTTATTTTATTCCATTGACACTTTGTGTTGTTTGTGACCTGTACGATTTTTCATTGCTTCCAACTTGTTATAAATGAAGAAACCTATCCACCGAAAATTATACTAGAGGCCACATACTACATCCTCGACAAGAATCCAAAAACCTTACCAATAAGTTAAGGGTGAGTGCACGAAGTTGATGGATGAAAAAGTGGAAATGGGGTGAGAAGGAAGGTTTGCAAGTAGGAACGCATACATAAATTCTTAATCATATAGCCTTGGTACTCACTGAATCACCACATATAATTTCCAACTTGAATTATTTATGAACGCGCACCTCTTCTCGAGAAACACATGTTTAGGAAGGCACACACTTTCCTAAAATATTGAAATTAAAATAACATGCATGCTCTTTAGGAACTCACATAGATTCCTAAAGCATGTGTGTATTATTAGCAATAGGAACATAAGTACATTCCTTTCAACATAAAATATCTCCCTCCGTCCCTCTCTCTCTCCCCCCCTCTTCTCCCTTCTGCCCCCTCTCCCTCTTCCCCCCTCTATCGTCCTCTCACTCTCCAAACTCTCTCTCCCTCTCTCTTGCTCTCTATATTCCCCCTTATATCCCTCTCATTTTCTCTATAACCCCTCTTCCCCACTCTTCTTTCCTCTCTCTTCCCCTCTCTCTCTCCCCCATTGTCACCGCATTCTCTCTCCTTCCCCTCTCTCTCTACCCCTGTCAATCTCTCTCTCTCTCTCTCTCTCTCTCTCTCTCTCTCTATTGGATACAAAGGTTTTAGTTGATGATCTATATAACTAAAAAATTTGGGTGGGTAGAGGTTGTAGCAAAGGTTTGTTTTTCAATGTGTTTATTTTCAAAACGACCCAATGCGGTATTGAACAATAAGCACCAATGTGTTAATATAATAAAACACATCGATACAATACTAAAATAAAAATGCCCCAGAACTGAATATAATAAACACACGCCCTGATGAATTTATAACTAATGTGCACCAATTTCCCATTTTTCATCATATGCATAACATCGATGTTCCTATAATTACTATGCACCAGGTCTGCATGTTTTTGTTATGATGTACCAATGTGATTTATTATTTGTATGCTCTAGTACGATAATGGTACAGATATAACCAATGCATTTTAGGATTAGTATGTTTCAACACCATTAATTTATAGTTAACCGGAGTGTAATAATTTTATTGCAAGACCCAATGTGTTTAATATATAATGCACCCTCGTACTTCTGTAATTAGCACATACTAATATGTCAACAACATTATTTTTAGTATGCACCGGTTCTTATAATATTTTAAAGGACCTAATGCATAAATAATAGTTATCTCTATGGTGTGAATAATAAATATAATGCATCGTTAGGGGGTAAAAGCATGCTAATGTGTTTCACTTTTTCCACTTTTGTGGAGATGAACTTTTATAAAAAAGGATGAATCTGAAATATTTTCTGGTAAATCTACAAAATTATTAAGAATTAGACGATAGTATAAGAAAATAAAACTTTTCAATTTGATTAAGCTTTTATATGGTATTTTTTTCTCAAATTTAATATATATTTTTATGTGAGTTATTCCATTTTTTTTTAAAGGTCATTCATTATCATTTCACACCTATTTGAAGGAATCACAAAGACTCCACCCCCATTTCCATATCCATTTTATTTGTTTAATTCCAATTTCTTTAAGATATTTCTTGCAAATGCTCTCAAGTTTGTTAAACACTTTTTTTTTTAATTTTTTATCATATTTTTGAGTTATTATTAAAATATTAATATAAATAATAATTTTTATGTATATATCAAAGTGCGACCCAAAAAATACTAATTTAAATCCTTATAACCATTTTTATTTTATATAAGTTTGTTTATAACATATAAGGAATGTTAAAATCATTTTTTTTTTTTTTTCTAAAGATATATTTTGAATTTTTATAGTAAAGGATTTGAATCCCTCGATGGGGTTTCATTGGGAACATCGTGCAATTGGACAAGTCAAACATCTAGCCACACCTGGTAGACACCTTACAATAGCCCCCTCAACATCACGTTACCGAAAATCACACTCCCACCAAGAATTTAAGCCATGCATTCAATTCATCGATCGATGTACCCCCACTTTCATCTTCGCACAGAGCCAGTTATGGCTTTGGCACTCCAGCTCGCAGAGGTGGTTAATGCAATGGGATGGCCTCCTAACAAATCCAATCAAAAGCTTCAGATCCATGGTTTTTGTTCTGCATCGGTGAATCCTTTGGCCCATTCACAACATTCGCCTCTAGCTCATCGCAGTCACATTTTCGTTCGAGTTTTTCTTCTCCTCTGGTTCGAGATTACCCCTCCACTCCACCATTGTTTTGAGCTCCTCACTCCACTCCACCTCTAGTTAATTTTCTTCTCGATTCAGCGATAACGAGGAAAATCAAAGCATGGGGCGTCTTGGTATAATGCGAGGGGTAGAGGCTCGCGGGGTTGAGGTAGGAAAGCTACTCATAACTTGCCTCAGGCTCATGTCCTTGCTTCCACTCCAGAACTCCCTCCTAAACATGATGCTACTCTGGAACTCCCTCCTCTGTCCTCTCCTTGTGCTTGTAGAGTAGAGTGGTTTGATAGTTTGAGAAATTCCCTTGGCTTTGCACCTAAGCTCATCCCAAATTCGTCGCCCATCCACCAGTCTCCACCTTGTCCCCCGCCTCCCCCCAGTCTGACTTTCCCCCNNNGCTCCCTCCAAGTTGTTCTCGGTGTGATGGGCTCTTAAATTTGCATACTTCTCTGGAATTTATCCAGAGCTCAGTCATGGAAGTCAAGCACGACATGAAGGAGCTTTTGAATAGGGATGAACACTAGGAACATTGTGAGGAGTGCCTAGAGACTCTTCTTTGTGCTCTCTGACACACCATTTTGGACACAGGGATTCCAGCCAAGGACATTGCACAAGACCCATAGAAGAGACGTACACTAGGCCCTAGCTCTGGATGACTCTAGTGCTTTCAATTTTCAATGGCTTTTTTATGTTTCCAATCGATCTATTTTACTAGTTTCCAGCCCTGCGAGGCACCCTAGCTTCTTGGTGTAATACAATTATTTGTTATATGTCTTTGTCTTTTTCCTCTCATTGTAATTGCATGGACAATTGCAAACTCTATAGACATGTGGCAACATCGGTTTCCCACCAGGACGTGCCACGATCTCTATGTTTATTCCACCAACTATAACTTTTGCACTCTAGCAGGTTTCAATATATTTTTCTAACTTAAAAAAATAATTATAAATGATTTGAATAAATTTATAATAACTTATTTTATATTATTAAAGATATAATATATAAATTAAAATATATTAAAACACCAATAATAAATTATATATTCAAAATTACTTATGAAAAATGGTTTTATGGAGGGAGTTACAGTGCCAAACCATATACCATAGCACCCGAACCTAAAACCTAGGTTCGATATTACCATCCCCATGGAAAGTCATTCAATTTAATCTATTCTCTCGAAACTTCCTATTTCATTATTTCATATGTTCGCTAGAAGGAATTCCATAGCCAATTGTGTGGTAGGAGTTCGCTCGGACAGATTTGTATACGTAAGAGGAGTCCGTTCGAAGGCATTTCAAACGAACCAATCATGTGGTGGAATGAGTTATTACATGGAAGGAGTTCGTTTGAAATCATTTCAGAACCAATCACGTGCTGAACTGAGTTCTTACATGGAAGGAGTTCGGTCAAACTATTTATATATATAATTGTGTTGAAGGCTTTACGCTAATTTTTGGAATCAAAGATTAATTTTATATATTATTAAATATGGTCAACATAATATATATAATCGTGGAAGGTCTTACCTAAATATTTTTTTTAGAAGAAAAGACCAATTATATATATATATTTCAACATAAACAATATTATGTAAATATATTTCTAATTATACTTCACCATGATTATCCCGATTATCGCAGCAAAAATGAAAAACATATTATACTAAGTTCTATTACTAAATGTCTTAAACGAAGTTATATTTTTGTCTGTCATCCACATGGATTGTTTGATGGAATTCATATTCACTCGAACTTCTACTATATACATTATATATTCAATTCATGTGCGCCCGAATTTGTGGTGTATACAATATATATTCAATTCATGTTCGCTGCATTTTTTTGTTGTATATAGATTCATACAAACATCATTATTCATGCGAATACTTTCTACGCTAGAATTCTCAATCTTACGTGTAATTTGTAATTTTTCTTATGTTTTTTTTACTTTAATGTTTTTTAATTTTTTTTACTTATAATGAGACACATTAGCATGCTTTTACTCTAGGATAAAAATTTTAGTGCCCCAATTAATATTTCAAACATGAGCATCGTTCAATTTTGAAACATTAAATATTATTGTACTTTAACGTAACGATGCATTTTATCAATAGTACGTGTCAAGATTAATATGTATAGCCACCTATGACTTCTCAAAATGCACTGATGTACTTATATTATGGCTCTGGTGAGTTCAAAATAAATCAATGCACTAATATGAGTATATTTTAATACATTGTTTTTAACAAATTTTCAATTAATTAAACCTCTGTTATTTGTATCAATGTAAATCATCCATATATTATTTATTTAGGAACACAACATTTTACAACATTCTACAATGCAATGCAATAAGAAGCTCATTTTATTATATATGAATAAGAAACCCATTGTTGTACAAAAATGGATAAAGTACTAATGTAGTACAATAATCAAATTGCAAACAAGTTTTAGTTGTTACACTTATTGGTAAAATGTCCTCATGCACTTGGGACAATAAGTTGAGTAAAACATAATCCTTGATTTTCAAGGACAAATATTCCAAAGTATACAACTTGTAGTCACATTCAATTATATTGATTGTCATTGATCAATTGAACTATTGACATTGCTCAAGCTCTTTGCACGCTACATTTATTTACATTTATATGTGATATTTTTCTTTGGTTTTTAACATATATTTTTATTGATGATTGACTTGATTTTTTTTGTTCTTCCCCTTTATCTTCCATATACAAACATAGAAATAAAATGTAATATATATATATATATATATATATATATATATATATATATATATGTATATATATATGATTGCGTACATGAAAAACATAGCTTAGCACCAAGTATTTCATAAACAATACTTTCATTTGAAGCCATGCTTCATGAATTCTCTCAAAATATCATCTGATGTTTGCATTCCATACTTTGTTTCTTGCATGTTTAATACGATATGACAAAGCATAGACGATATATATTTTTTTTTTTTTAAATAAAATGGGACCTTTCTATTAAAACTTAATCCAAAAAAGGAGATACATGCCAGTTATGGACCAGGTGTCCTGCCTGTAGAGGAAACCAGGACACCTGGCTATATCACTGTGACAAGTCAAAAAAAGA